>RJWJ010048993.1:0-10402 GCA_004363605.1 Indri indri | reverse complement strand
AAGACATAGATTCATGATCTGTCACTTTTTTCAGACACAGTAACAGAAAGCCCAAACTGTTTCAACTCAGTGGGGGTGGGCGGGGGGGGGGGGGAATCTCTTTAGTGGCTTAAATACCAGATGGAGTTTGGATTTTGTAAGTGAAGGTCCAGTGAGAGACAGGACTAAGACAGAAAGTGAGGATGGGTGAGAAAGAGAAAGAAAATTAAAGGATTCTTGGACACAAATTTCTAGGGGAAAAAGCATTATTTGCAACCACTAAATCATTTCTTATTCACAGACATCATTTCTAAACACTTGACAAACTTTCATTTGCATTTAAATGACCAGTGTAAAGTTCAGGGATGCCAAGAATTACTGGAATTCCACATAAGATATAAGAAAAGGTCATGTTTCACAGCCTACCTTCTCTTCCATTTTCCTTCATCTTTTTATCTTGCTCTATTAACCACTTCAGAACCAGATGTCCTGCAGGATGTTCTGCAATGTGAAGCTATGAAGGGTCAAGAACATGTTCATTTAAAAAGCTGTTTTCACCCATGCAAACACAATACATTCAAATGAATACATATAATTCATTGTATACCACCACACGCAGATAAGGATTCAGCTACATTTAAGTTTAAAGTTCCACCCGGCTTAAGAAGTCTTTATCTAGAATGACTATCATACAAGGAGGGACCGAGATCTACTCCAATCCCCAGTCTGAAAGGAAGCCGGTCAATGCCAGATCACACAGCCACCACAAAGCAGGTCAGGCTGAGCTTCGTGAGTTCCACTTTGAACAGCGTTGCCACAGTGCTCACCTTAAAGTCATGTTAACTGCGTTTTAGATTGTAATGTGCAGTTCTGAGGCACAAATAAATCTACAGAACAAAACACTACAGCAGAAACATTGAAACCCAATGCTGAATGATGTAAAATACAGATGACTGCTTAAGGGGCATTATCTAATGAGCAGGCCAAGAGAGCATCTCTGCAGCTCAAACTTACTCCTTTTCAAAGGCCACGCCAATTGCTCCCACAGTACCTAGGGCCTCTCCTTACTGAATATGGGAGACGAAGGGCTCAATCTCCCTGCAGAGAAAACTTTCACTATAGACACCTTCGTTTCTCCCATTTGTCAATATGATCTGTTCGACAAGGGCAGGGCCAGGGCTCTCCGAGACCCACCCATGGCCTCCTTCTCAAGGTGTCAGACACATGGCCCAATCCCATGTGTCAGAAGCACCTCACCATCAATTTCATTCACAACCAAATACATGTCTGTACAAAACAATTCCAAGTGCCAGGCTTTGACCCAGATGGTTAGAGAATTAAAGATGAATACAATGTAATTGCTGCTGTGGAAAAGGCTCTTGGTTGTTTACTCGACAGGCACCCTCACCACCTTTCTTCCCCGCTGACACCCCCCACCTCCACCCACGTCTTCTAAAAGTCCCTTCTCAATCTCAGGGGACACACCCTGCCTGGTCTCAACCAGTCCTAGGAATCCAATCGCTTCTGCCAGAAATTGATCTAGAAGTGGATACGCGACTTAGTTCTCCCCAATAAAATGCCAGGGAAGCCTGTTTGGAGGTTTATTTCCCAGTGCCAGGAGGACGACCCTTCTTGCTTTTTCCTTCCTGCTTGGGACCCTGACAGAGGGACATGGGCTGAGGCTATGAAAGCCAACTTGTGACCACAAGGCACCAACAGCTGCAAAGACAGTGAGCCTTGGAGGTGACATGGCCCAGTTGCTGTACCACACCAGGAGCTGTGTACCATCGTTTTTCTTAGTATGGTAATTAAGCACCTAATTGCTGGAGTGAGATATTCTATTATTGTAGCAAAACAACTATTCATGGCACTAGTGAGTTCTTAGATTTGGACTAAATTCAGATGTTATCATTCAGTTTCCACTGCATCCTGAACATAACTCACTATTACAGCTACTTTGTACTGTAACACCTTGCTTGTATGTGTCTCTACAATGGATCTCAAGCTCTTTGGCAGGGGCCCTGTCATTTCACCTTTGAATGCCACCGTAAGCATTCAGTATGGATTTATTGCATTTTTGATTAATGAATGAAAGGCATGGAACTTGAATAAATTATTACATATCCTCAAACTATAATACTGAGGATAATAACGAAAGGGTGCTGTGAGAATTAAGTGAAAGCAGAGGCCACTGCTTCAGAAAACAGTAAGTTCCCCATAAATGTCTGTTTGTTAGGAGCTTACAACCCAGTGTAGGACAAAGGCCCTGTGTGCTCTGGCCTCTGTTTTCCCCTTCCCTTTGCTCACTGATTTCCACCCCCTACCCCATCCCTGCCTCAAGCCTTCTGTTCTCAGACGTGCCTAGGTCCTTTCTTCCTTAGGGCTGCTGCACAACCTGCTCCTTCCTAGAATCTTTTACCATTCTTCACTGAGCTACTAATCCTTCAGGTCTCAGCTGAGCTCTCACTACCACTGGGAAGCCTTCCTGGGGGGAGGTTGGCTCTTACACACTGCCATAAAACTTGCAGTTTTCTTTCAAAGCTCTAATCTCAATACTGAAATAATTACTTGTGAAAATATTTATTTAAATATTGTATTCCCCAGAATAGTAAGCTTTGGGAGGGCAGTGTTGGCCGCTGTCTAGCAGAGGTGCATGAATCAGTGAGCTGAAGATGCAAGGCAGAATAGTATGAGGCCCAAATAACACAGGCAGGAGCTATCAGAAAGAGCAAGTGTTTCCTAATGAGGGGCAACAGGAAGGACTTCACAGAAAAGCGTTCAGGGGACCATGGATGAGTAAGGCACAGGGAAATGGAGAAATAGGACGGCATGCTAGGCCGGGGGAAGAAGCACCCACAGCATAGCTGAAATCAAAATAGGAGCATAGAATATGCTGAAAAGGCAGTCTGGGGCCAACCACAGACAACAGAGAGCCACAGTAAGAGGATTTTGCTTTTACTTTGGACGTACTGTGGAGCAGGTTTCTGAAACAGACAAGGGTTGTAACAGCATTGCATTGTGAACTCACAATTTCCAAATCTACTGTTAGTATAAAGTGAGCTGAGATGATCATCATTTAAACCTCTTTATAGTGACTGGAGTTTTTGCCACCCCTGCAGCTTTCCTGTCTGTCTTATAACAGCACATTACCTCTCCATCCTTGCCACCAGGATGCAGTTCTGCTGCTGCCAAGCTGGCGATGG
Organism: Indri indri; assembly: GCA_004363605.1. Lineage (NCBI taxonomy): Eukaryota > Metazoa > Chordata > Mammalia > Primates > Indriidae > Indri > Indri indri. The sequence continues at coordinate 7,220 of RJWJ010048993.1, read as the reverse complement.
CATTCATGGCAGACTGAACGTCTCCGGTCGCAGACCCCAGGATGTCAGCAACCAACACACAGGTAGACTTATCTAGCACCACCTCCTGGGCATGCCCTTGCAGGTAGGACAGCAAAGCTGGAGAAATGGATTCTAAGAGCTCGCGTCTGCGGATTTCTGTATCTTTCTTACTGTTGGAATATGTTGAATGAGGTATTAAGGTAAGATAAATAGCAAAGGAAATATGGTGACCTTGTCATCACAAAAATTTCTAAGAGCTTATCACAGTCTGTGTCACACTCTCTTATAATTGTCTCTTTCTGCTGAGCATGTAGACAATGAGTGATTTGAGGGTATCTTTGATCTGTTTTTCATCTCTGTGTCACCAGGATCTGAATAGTGCCTGGCGCAGAACAAGCACTCACGAAATCAAGCTTGGCTTATGTAATACAAAAAACAAAAACAAAGAAACACATCAATCCAAAAACCAAGCAAAAAAATATCCCACAAGACAACACATTTATACTTCTGTATGGACTCCACTCTCTAGGGTACTTGAATACATGGTACCAGTAGCTTTGAAAATAAAGTAAAAACAAACAAAAACCAAACCCCACACCTAAGTGCCTACTATATGGCAGATGCTCAGGTGTTCTTTTAGCCTGACCCTTTTATTAAATATTTCCTTTTCAAGATAAAAACTTTAAGAATCTGTCAAAACGACAGGCTTAAAAATAGAATTTGCCTTTTGAGAAGTTTCAGCTCTCAAAAACTTGGCATGGATGTGCGAGTGGATTCCCGGAACATGTGCTACTCGCTAGTAGTGAACATTCAGAGCAGAGGAGTAAAAGGAGGCAAAGCCATTCTACTTTCTTTTACCTGTGTGTATTTCCATCTCCTTTTTGCAGAACTTCAATGATTTCTCGTACTGTATGTGCAGGATCTCTGGGGCTTAGTAGATACAACAGGACCTTCCTTCCAAATTTATCATTTACTATGTTAGGCAAGGAACTGATAATTTCCTACAAAATTATAAACAAAAATAGTGAATCGATACCCACATTCTTAAAGTATGACTGGGATTTGAACGGTAAAGAAAAATACACACTTAACTATTTTCTCCAGTGGACTTAATGGGAAATGTGGAGCTAGTTCTGAAATTGTCTCATTAAAGCACCAAGAGATTTACACTTAGAACACAGGATCGATTCTCTACTGTGACTAGCATTACTGAACAATGTATTTATATTAACTAATCAAGCCCAAAGACTTAAAAACTATTTAAAAGAGCTACTTTTATTCATTATGACCAACATTTCTTAGGCCACTATTACAAGGGACATTGCTCGCCGAGGTCACTGAGCAGACACAGTTAATTTGCAGTTGCACTTAAGTGTAGCACCAGCAAGGATGAAGAACATTCCTATAAGAATTTCCCTGCTGAGATGTATGTGAAAGGAGATAAAGAAACTCTGTTAAATAGAACAAGTAGATAAAGGCTTTCAAAGTTAGATTGCTTATTCATGGCAAATGAAAGGTCTTTAACTACTATAATGAAAAACAAAAATAGAGGGGGAAGGAAAAACAAATTCAGAAAGACTCCACTGAGCAGTTACAAATTACATTGTATGACATTTCAATCAACACGCCCAAGAACTGTAACCTCCTTTTCTAGTTATGTGACAAAAGCAATGTCCTCCCCACACTAACTGAGCTCCAGTGTAAATTTGCTGATGTTTTCAAAGATAGAAAAGTCACTATTTAAAAAATTCCTTTACTTTTCATGGTGGATATGCAACGGAAAAAATCATCAGTTTGATTTTTCCCCCCTCTAACATTGCTATTTCTTGTAACAAACTTTATAAATATTCAAATGCATGTTTGAGTACCAGAGATTCTTTAGAACTGGCTAGGGCCTCAGAAAGAATTCAGTCCAACTCGCCAGGTTTAAGGCACGGGAGAAGTGATCTGCCAGAGGACATACAGTGGCAGTGGCAGGGCTGGCTTAGTCCTGGTCCTCTGACTCCAAATCTAGCATCTTTCAAAGAAAACATACAACCTCCTCTTAAGGAAAGGAATTCTCACTGAGATATATTCAGATCTGCTCTTCTTGAAAGTGCCTATTTATTACAAAAAGATAAGTAATTTTAGTGCAAGGAATCAACCTAAAAATTAAGTCAATCATCAACCATGTGGTTGTGATACAGCGAAATTCACCATCCCATGGTTGATGAAGCAACTCCACATTCTACATACCACACTTCTCTTTCTAAAATTTTAAGCTTCCCTCATCTTCTGCACAAAAGTATACTGTGCTTCTGATAATTAGTAACAGTAGCTAATACTCGTTAAGTGCTTACTAGGAGTCAGACATTGCCGACAGCTGCACATCTATCATCTTAAATAATCTTTAAACCACCATGTCCTGATTCCATGACTCCAATCCCCACTGTGCTCTCCTGACTGCTTCTGAGGAAGTTTAAAGTCACAGCATAAAGATTCCCACATAAAACATGTTTTCAGAGAATATAACCACCTCAGAATGGATACATAATTTCAATCACTTAGGGAAAATGGACTTAAAATTTCAGTAATAAAAGGTAACACACATACAAAAAATGTACAGAACTTATCAGAGTAGGAAGAATTTTTGACAAGGTCAACAAGCTCCAAAGTGGAATCAGCGCGTATTTTTGATAATGAAGTGTTTAGTGCCCCCAATACGGAGTACCTTTAGTGTGCGTGTAGTGTACCTTTAGGTACCTGCTTTAACTAACTCATAAAAGAGGACAAATGCCTTACATTTTTGTATAATCTGGGCCAGTTTCTACAGTCTTACAAAAACAAAACCAACAAACCTTTGCTGTCTTTAAAAAAACAACTGGAATAATAATACTTTTAAAACAACTGTTTTTATGAGAAAAAATTGGGGAGTATGCAGTGAACAACTATAATGGCCATTCTTTATTTTTAATCAACATTTTTTTTCTTGACGTAGAGGAAAGAGGGGAGGCATAAAGCTGGCAATGTATTCCTCAACGAACTGAACTTGCTCTATGCTTAAGGCCTAATCTAACACTTATGGCTTGGGCAGAAATGGTTTTATAACACAAGAAAGTGACACTTCAAGACACACATAAAATCTGTGCATAAATACCACTCACAGGATTAGTTCCCAAACTCAGTGAACTTTACTGCCTTTCAATTTGTAATGAAAGAATTTAGAATCTGAATTCATGTTTAATTAAGGCTTTTAAAAGAGTGTAATGTTTATAAACAATCTTATGAAACTAAAAATTGTTTACTTAAAATTGTAATATTTAATTCTCCATCTCACCCTTATTCCAACTTTCACCTATTGCCAAAAAACATACATCTTTGAAAAAATAAAGAGAAACAGTATATAAGTGTTGCTGTATTATGGGTACTAATCCATTTCTCTTTAGCTTGGGTTACAGAGAAACATGGGAGAAAGTTCTAGCTTATTGCCTGGAGAGTACTAACAATTCCAGTAGCATCTATAAATAGGTAAGAGACAGCTACGGCATAGTTGATATTGTGTACAATTTAGTCTCTGGGGTCTTGAGTTCAAGCTGTATAGCTCTGGGAAAATCTTTTAAAAACCTCTGCATTATCTGTAAAAGGAAACAATACACCAACCCGACTCATGGGCTATTACTAGGAGCAAATCAGAGAGTCAAACTGAAAATCTCTAAACAATAATTATTTCATATAAAAAATACACCTCTCAATATACAGCATCCTTAACTATGGAGATTAAATGAAGCTGGTAGGGTCATGAGTTTCCATCCTCAAAAGAGTGAAAATATCAACAACAAAGGTGCAATAAAGGTTTGGCTTAGTGTACTGGTACCCTTGCAAGAATTAACTTAGAGAAAATCACAAGGCCCATTTGTTGTCATTTTTTCTTCTTAAGCTCTAAAGTAGGCACGTGAACAGAAGAAAGCATAGGAACAAAAGACCTCCCTTCTGAAGACATTTTTGGCTAGTTCTGACCTCCTTATGTTGAACTCTTGCCAGATTCCTTGGCACTCTTGTTTTGCCAACCCAAAGAGGAAGGGTAAAGGTCAAAATAAAGGGTACACACAAGAAGTGTATTTTTGGTGCAGGATAGAAATGCAAAAATCAACACGTTACTGAGAACCAAGCCTATGTTGCACACTCTTTGGTAGTCTGTTGTGGGGAAAAAAAAGAAATGCAGACCGCTTTAACTATAGGAACTAAAATCTAGTGGAAGAGGCGATAGAGTTAATGAAAAGCTAAAAACAAAAATAATAATAAGTAACGTAAGTGTAGAGGAAAGGTTAGATTACCAGGTGGCCTCTTGAGAGTTTTATTCTGAAAATAAGGTGAGTTTATCCAAAAGTCCACCTTTTTGGCTGCACTCAGAAAACGGGAAGGTCAAGTTTAACAGGTATAGTGTTTCAGATTTGCAAGATAATAAAGTCCTGGAGATTATTTGCACAACAATGAATATACTTAATACTACTCTGTATATGTAAAAATGGTTAAGATGGTAAATTTTACGTGTATTTTATACTCCAATTAAAAAGAAAAAAATTGCAAGGTCTACTGCCCTGGAGATCACACTGCCAGAGGCTGGAGCCAACAGGTGGCCACCACCCTGGACAGGGTGTGTCTCTCTCCATTCCCCATAGTCCCCACTAAACCTCCTGGTCTCACCCGGCCTGGTCACTCATTTACCTGTCTGGTCAATGAAAGTTTGTAAGTTTGTGAGCCCTAGGGCAGATCACAATTAACTGCTAAAGGAAAGACAAACACTATAGTAGTTGAAAGCATGGGCAGACCAGATCTGACTGGGAGATCAGAGAACACTATCTGATGATTAAAGCAAGAGGAGTGATTATCAGGATATGATTTCAACTTGACATTTCAGAAAATCCAGTTACTCTGAACAGAATGCTTAGCAACACTAAGCTCTCTTGGCTATTTTTAAAAGCACTGTATAATGCAATAGGTTTTGTAGTGGCTGGGTGGGAAATATGGTCACATGACTCTATATAAACATATGTGTAGCATATTTGACAACCCAGCAATTCTACTACATAATTGAAACTAAACTCTGCTACATTAGAGAAACTTAATGTGTGTCCAAAGAGACATATATAAGAATGTTCATGGAATTATGTGAAATAGCAAAAATTAATAAGAATTAAAAAATAGTTTTTAAAATTATAAACACCTAAATATCTATCACCAGGAAAATAGAATAATAAATTGCAGTGTATTCACATGTAGTAGAATCCTATTTGGCACTGAAAAATAAATGATTCAGAAGAACAGGGTGGGCGAACTATGGCCCATGCATCAAATCCAGCCTGCAGCCTGTTTTTATACATTCTTACAAGCTGTGAATGGCTTTTACATCTCAAAGGGTTGTTAAAAAACAAAAACAAAACAAAAAAGAATATGTGGCAGAGAACATATATGGCCTTCAAAGGCTGAGTAATTACTTTCTGGTCCCTTACAAAAAAGGCTTGCTAACCCCCATGGACACAATGACAAAAGAAAACAGCAAGTTGCAAAAGAATACACACAAGACACCGCATATGTAGAATTTATAAACGTAAAATAAAGCGATATACAACTACATATAGTGAAAGGATAAGGAAATACGTATGAATAATAGCAAATTCATCATAGTAGGTAGAAGGCAGGATGAGTACACAAAGGGCTTAAACTTGAACTACACTGGTCAAGTTTTAATCCTTTTGGTCAGATGGTGGGAGGCTAAGTGTTCACTGTATTATTTATACTTCTCTATATATTTTAAGGATGATACATTTAAAAATATGCATCAATATTTATTCACTCTCAAACAGCAATTGGCTAGTGTACTTATTTTCTTTCTCATGAACACTGTCAAACCAGCTGCATCATACTGATGACTTTAAGGTAAACTGGATCAGATTTTATAAGGATGTTTATTTTGGAAAGTAAAGTAGGTGAGAGAGTTTGTATCCATTTTGAAAGGTGAAGGGCTCAGCTGACCAGACTGTGATTTCAACCTGACATTTCGGGAAGTCTGGGTGCCCTGAACACGTTAACAACACTAAGCTTTCTTGGTTATTTTTAAAAAACATGCATACTGCAACAGGTTTTGTGGTGGATGGGTGGGAAAAACGCAAGAGCAATTAGCATTCCAGAATTTTATCACTAGCTATTAATACATAGTTTAATGACATACAGAACCTGTTGAGCATTTGTCAGAGGCAAGAGATCAGCAAATCAGGCCTTTCAGAGAAAGCTGCCCTGAGTACACGAAAGTCATCAGGAATGTGGGTTAAATAGTTGTGGGAATCAAGCTGGTAAGTACAAGGAATTAAAACTGTTTCAACAGCAACATTAAGTGGGATAAATTTTTGGAAAAGCATTAATCTAATAGACAATTCTGGCAAATCCTGAAGGAAGTTTGGTTTCTCTTGAAATCTATTTGGAACAGTTATGCAAATGTTAGTTGTCACGAAAATATTACACAAAAGCAAACTTTCAATACCCCAGCCTGTTTCCAATTTAGTGAAACAATTTTATTCATTAGCCAATTCTATGGCCTCACATCTCTGTCACAGGAATGAAAAACAATCATTATTGATTGGAGTCAAAAGGGTAATAAAGTCACAAGGAACATGTCAGCATACTCTGTTTGTGACATGAAAGTCTTGCCAACTTGTTTCTTCCCACAATCCTATCCCAAAGAAAGTCATCACGATCTTAAAACAGTCAAGGGTAAAGTTGGAAAATGACAGCAAGGGCATGAGAAATTCACACACAGTGGGACCTACAGCTGGCATCTGAGAAAACAAATTTTCCCCTCCATGAGCTAATACACTGTTTCTGTTAACATCCAGCTCTACTGGTCCAGAAAGGCTACAGCACCACCACCTGACAACAGGTAAATTACTTTCGGAATCATCCAGATCCTTCCTCCCTGCCGGTGGTATGAAAGTACCATTTGTCACCAAGATTTCTCCTAGGGCCCCATGTGTGTCAAACAGAAAGGTCTGTGTAATATTCAGATGAATAACTTATGTCTATCAGATTATGTGGTTTTTAAAACATTTCCAAGTATGGTCACTGCTACCAATGTTGCATTTTCTTATCCCTACTCCTGTAACCTCTACCACCTGTACACTAAAAATAAAGGGAAGAGGAAAGGATCACAGAATCAAAAGCTCTTCTTTGCAGGATGAAAAAAAAAA
>RJWJ010048992.1:0-10420 GCA_004363605.1 Indri indri | reverse complement strand
ACTCATTATGTATGTATATACCCATCCCCTCCTCCCCCCTCCCACCTGCCCGACACCCAATAAATGTTATTCTTATATGTGCACTTAGGTGTTGATCAATGAAACCAATTTGCTGGTGAGTACATGTGGTGCTTATTTTTCCATTCTTGGGATACTTCACTTAGTAGAATGGGCTCCAGCTCTATCCAGGAAAATGCAAGAGGTGCTAGATCACCACTGTTTCTTATAGCTGAATAGTACTCCATGGTATACATATACCACATTTTATTAGTCCACTCATGTATTGATGGGCACTTGGGTTGTTTCCACATCTTCGCAATTGCAGCACACGGGAGTTTGACCTGCTCTGTTTCCAACCTGGGCTGGTTCACCCCTCCTTGGGCAAACTGGTGGCCCTTGCTTCCTGGAGGTCACCATATTGATAGAGAACTTAGTGTGGACACCGGGTGGGAATAGCGCACTACAGCTCAGAACTCCTGGGCGCCGGTGAGCCTCCTTCCTCAGCCTCCCCAGTAGCGGGGACGACAGGCATATCCACCGCACTGGGTCAACACTTCAGATTCTTAACCTCCATTTTCTTTAATCCCTTCCTCGGGAGTCAGACATTGATGTCACTACTACTTCAATCTCAGCAACTGTATGGATGGGCCTCTGCCCCTTGATCTGACTCCTGTTAAGATTGTTCTGACACACATGAGCAGTATTTAGAAAGATGATACTACTAATCTCTTGTTGCTAAGACCCTGACTTTGAGGGTTAAAAAAAAAAATTAATGAGACCGTTAGAAGAACATTTTCTCTACAGAAATCTCAGGATGTAACCAATTTACAAGAGTTGTCCCACCATTATAGGTGCAGTGTGGAAGCAGCCCTCTCATGGGGAGGGGGTCAGCTTTTATTTGTTACCTTTGGGTCCACTAACCCTCAGCCTCCTCCACTTTCAAGGGCATTGATCTAACTTCTCTGTTGTCTTACTTTCTGCCTGAACATGTCCCATCTATTTCACTATCTCTTCCTACCACCAGATGGTGGAAAGGGAAAAGGAAATAACGGCTGGCAAATAAATGTGATGGCAGGCAGAGCATCTATGGTGAAAGGTGTGGTGGTGAATGGACCCAAAAAGGAGCTTGTGAGTTGCCCACGAATTCCCGCGAATTTCTTGTTTGCATTTAAGCACTTGCTCAAGGGTTGGCTGTCCAGGTCTGGGGGTCAATATGACACAATGAAGCCCGTTGGGGAGGGAGCCACCCTGTCTCAGAAGATTCCTGGGAACATCAGACCCTGGGAACATTTCCTGAGCAAGCGACTCCCCCTGGCCCAGGCCCGGGGTGCGGGGTTAGAAGGGTCCCTGCCAGGCGATGCGGGCCATCGCCCCGCTGCGCCCTCCTGCTCGTCTTTTCCATGTCCATCCCACCACCTCCTCCGTGGCACCTGGCCTGCCCGCCTTCCTACGCCGCACTGAAGGCACGCAGCGTTTCTCTCCCTTCACAGGGACCCCTTTCCTTCCCTCCCACGAGCCCCCTCTGGGAAGCCTTGTCCTGCATCACCCGATCCCCCAGGGTCACCTGCCATCACCCTCGGCAGGCGTTCGCCCCTCACCTGCCCACGATCTCCCCTCCCCCAGCCGGTCCTCCGCCTCTCGTCGCCCTCTCCCGGTCAGCCCCCTTCTCCTCCTTTTCCACGTGCCCCTCCACTCCCACGCCCCCACCCCCACGGACCCCCATCTCCTCCGGTCTCGAGGAGTCTCGCGGCACTTCCCGGGGCGTTAGCCCAGCGCCGCGGGTGGGGGGCAGCGGCGCGGAGCCGGGTCCCTGCAGAGCACGCGGCGAGTGGGGCGCGGGAGCGCCTCGGCCGCAGGGACGCCCCCGGAGCCAGCCCCCACGCGGCCCCGCCCCTCGCTGGCCCCGCCCCCGCCCCGGCGGCCGCGCGTCCCCGGCAGGCGGAGCCGCAGGAGCATCGCGGCGGCGGCGGTGAGGAGGAGGGGAGAGCGGGCGGCGCGGCCGCGGCTGCCGGGCGCTGGGCTGGGCGGCGCTTTATTTTTTTTTTTTTTTCGCAATTTCCACTCGCGGGGAGCAGGAAACCCGGCGCAGCCGGGCGCAGCGGGCCGCGATGCAGCAGCAGCAGCGGCAGGAGTCGCCCCGGGGCAGCAGCGGCAGCAGCAGCAGAGGCAGCAGCGGGCGGCGCTGAGCCGCCGCGGCCGCCACTGAGGAAGAAGCCGGCCCAGCCGCCGCCGCGTCCAGACCCGTGCGCCCCGATCCCGGCGCCCCGACCCCCACGCCCGCCGCCTCCGCCAACTTTCACGCTGCCTCGGCGGCCCGGCCGGGTTCGACGCCAATGGGTGAGTGGGGGGCCGCCCGCGCCCAGGCGCCCACCTCAGCCCGGGGGCGGCGCTCCCGTCCCAGAACCGCGGAGCCGGGGACGGCGCCCCGGGGGCAGGGCCCGGGCGGGTGACACCGCGGTGGGCGCCCTCGCCTGCTTTGCGCACCCCCATTCACTCCCACTTGCGCCGGTGTCCCTGCCGAGCCCGCGCGCGGCGCCGACGGGAACCCGCGGGGGCCTGGGCGGAGGATCGCGGGGGCTGGCCCCGGGCGGCTGGGGCTGAGGGATGCAGGGGGTGTGGTTGGTTTTTTGGGTGGGCGGGGAGAGTTTTGTCTTGGCCATTTTTTCATCCGTGCGCGCCTCCACTGTGCTGCAGACACGGGTACCCGGACCTGGTGGGCACCGGCCATGCGCGGGGCTCAGGGTGCCCGCCTGGCCCTTCCTCGGTGGAAGCTCCAGCTTCCCGGGTCTTCGGGGAGCTGGGTTGTCTTGCGGGGGGCTGATGGGGTGGGGGTGGGGCGGGAAACGCCCCAGTACCCGGCCTGGCGCGCCGTCCCGGGTCCTGAGCTCCTGACGCGCCTCCCTTGGCATCCCCCTTCCTCTTGGCCCTGGCCCCCTCTCTGCCTGCCTTCCTCCAGCCTGGCGAGCTCTCCGCTCAGTGATGCTCAAAGGCCACTTCCCACACCCTCCTCTAAGTCCGCAGGGTCGGGAAACTGCAAGTGGTGATCCAGTCCTTGATTTACGGAGCAAACATCACTTCCAAGTAGGCAACTAACCCTTAGATCCCCTGGGTCACATTTGGTATAGATCCCGGAGTATTGGAACCACCTTGCTGCCCAGAGGAGCTGGCACTTTATTGGGCAAAGGACTTGTGATTGCCTGGGCTATTAAATGTTTGGTCTACACAGCTAATATTCTTGCTGACAGCCAGCCTCTGTTTTTCTTGCTTCTGGCAGATTATTTTTGGGTGTTCCTAAGCCAAGCAGAGGGAGGCTGCAGGTTATAGTAAATCACAATAAAGCAAGACCTCTCTGTGTTCAGGTAACAGGATTCGATAGTGATGGGGAGCACTCATAGGAAGCTCATGAAGACAGAAGCACTGGGAGAGGGAAGGTTTAACCCAGTCGGTCGCTGACAGGCAAAGTCAAAATCCCATTTGTGGTTCCTTGCCAAAACGCTTTTCCTTTCCTAAAGTGGTGGTAATCTGATGACCTCTCAGCATACATGTCACTTTTTTCACAGTGTCCTTCTCAGATTCCTGTGGCACCCGCAGTCTGAATTAGTTCCTGGTCCTTTTCTCATACAGTGCCTTTTCCCCACAGCAGTATTGCATATTTAACAGTCCTCCCTACTGTAAGCTCGGTGACCACAGGGGCAGTGCTGTGCTGCATGTTTTGCTCAGCACTGGTTTTTTTTTTTTTTTTTTTTTTTTTGTTCTTGGTGCCTGGCACAGAGCAGGAGCTAAATATTTGTTGAATCAATGAATGAGTGAATGGTATGAAATCCTCCTCTACAGAACACTTCACTCCAATTCTTGTTTTGCTTCGGCCCCTGATAAGGTGATTTAGTTCGTTGATAAAAGCAGATACTTTAAACCTTACAGGTCACTTTAGTAATGGATTAATTTGTCCTGAAGTAACAAAAAAATCCTCTTGGTGACCCACCTTTCATTTTGGGTGGGTCACCGAAAGGTGACCTGGCCTCTCCCATGGCCAGGCTGTGCTTTGTGTATCTCAGTGAGAAGGGAACTGAGTTCTGGTTAAGAAGAAACAGATCTGTTTATCATTCAGATCTGAACTGCTTTCATTCTTCAGACCCTCCTAAGAAAATTAGAGAGTGCTTCTGCAGCTTACAGTCCTTCCAAGCTTCGTCTTTACTGTAACCATTAATGGGTGGGGGAGGGGAGCAGAAATTGATTTTCATTTATTTCAGGAGTTAATTCTTAGAAGTGATAAGATTAAAATGAGTGTCATTTAATTCATTATGTTTATAGTGGGATTTAAGGCGCTTGTAGTAGTTTGTGGCTAAAGATCACCTGCTCTTTTTGAAAGCGTTTTCGGCAATGAATTTGTGATGAAGTGCAAGTATTTAACTAGTGATTCTATATGTCTTCCAAAGGAGTGACCTCACAGTGCTGAGGTTGTGTGTACACACACACAGGCACGCCCCTTCCCCCAAGTCTCTGGTTTGCAGAAGATTTATCCTGTTTATCGATTTGATGCAATTTTTTTGTTTTTTTGATAGATGAGGTCTCACATATTGCCCAGGCTGGACTCGAATTCCTGGGCTCCAGCGATCCTCCTACCTTAGCCTCAAAAGTAGCTGGGACTACAAGTGTATGCCACTGAGCCTGGCTGTGATACACGTGTATTCTTACCTGGCTTGATAATGATTTTTCTGTTGATGGAAACACAGTTAAATTGTATTTTATAGTCTTTGATCTTAAAAATATGAATAACTGAGAAGAACCAAATCCCTAACCCTGAAACGAAGCTGGTTCGTTGCAAAATGGCCTCCTACAAAAGCCCATCAGAATGTGCTCTCTGAACTTTCTGGGAGATGCCTGCAGTGCCAGACACAGGGAAAGCCTCTTATAATTACAATTGCACAAATATTATGATGACCCAAATCTGTGAGTAGTGGAAGGGTTTGCAAGCCCAGCAAATGATTTCTGTTTAAAGAATCCCAGAGTAACAACAAAGTATGGACAGTTTTTAACAATGTATTGCGTCGGTGGTAGGCTGCTTTATGCTAAACTGAAGCTAAAATGAACGTAATGTGTTGGCTTCCACAAACAAGTCTTGAGTTAGAAATGGAAGAAAAAGGGCTTCCACCTTTATTGTACATGACCTGTATCCCCTTCCATCCAGCGTGGCACAAGCAAAACCTTGCTGTGGCCCTGGTTGCAAGACGTTCGTTGTTTCTTCTCTTACTGCTTCAGTTCTTTTTGCATTACTGACATTCTCTCATCAAGTCTTATATTTGTAGTTGTTTTAAAGTATGCTGCATACGGTGGTCAGTATTTGTTCATTTATCCATCTAGCCTATATTTTTTGACCACCTGCTTTGTGCCAGGCATTGTGCTAGGAACAGGTGCACATAGACCTGCCGTATTGGGCTTCTCAGTCTAATGGAGGATGGTTTGAATGCGATGCTAGGGGCAATATGGAATGAAAAGCCATGGTAGGGCTCATGAAAGAAGAATAGAGAAGGGGAATCTAGCTCAGGCTCGAGAGGGATAGGGATGATGTCTTTGAGGAGATCATGGGTGAGCAGAAATCTGAAGGTTGGGTATGAGTCCTCACTGTCCTCCAGCCACACACCTGAAGTTGAACAAGCTGGGTTTTCTCATTGCAGGGAGGGAGAACAGACTCCATGGGAACCCAGGGGTGGAGTCGGGGATCTCAGCAAGAGGGTTCGAGAAAGCATGACTTAAAGGATTTGCTCCTGTGTCAGTCGGTTTTGGGGAGCGGCTAAGGAAGCCAGGCATTGCTCTGGATTGAACACTGCCACAGTAATTCCGTGACTGGGTGTCTTAACTACTGTTTTCTAAAAGCAGGGAAAATTAGAGCCAGGCCACGGTTGCGGCTGGAAAAGAAGCAGCAGTCGGTCGTATTAGCCGGGATTGGGGGATGTTTGATCACGTTTGTGTGGACAAGGTTTATGTTTTGTCCGTGTTCAGACATGATCATGAAGTGGTCTTGTTTTGGTCTTATCCCATCCTGGTCACAGAGTGGCTTTGCTGGATGTTGGAGTTCTGGGGAGCTGTTTCTGTTCAATGGGCCCCCCAGGCCCAGCCGTGAGTGCCCGGCCAGCAGGACTGCTCTTTCTTTTTCTCTGAGTTAACTAAGTGATGAGTAGGAGCAGGGAGTAGGAGGCAGTGCAGGATGAGAATGGCTCTCTAGATATATTCTGTGGCTACTTAATATCAGCCAGCTCTAGCCTGGACTGTTGTTCAGCATTAAGCAAAAGGGACAACTGAAGTGTTATAATACGAAGGGAAGAGAGAGTAACAGAGCAAGATGCTGAGAACCAAGGAGTTAGACTCTCAATGGGAAAGATGCAAGGCAGGAAAATACTAGAATCCTTACAGTGTTAGAGAAGTGGTTCTCAGAGTGCAGTCCCCAGATGGGCAGCATCAGCCTTGCCTAGGATTCCTTTAGGGATACGAATTCTCTGGCTTCTTCCCAGCAGATCTAATGAATCAGGACCTCCGGGAGTGGTGCCCAGCAATCTGCATTTTGACAAGCCCTCCAGGTGGTTCTGATGCAGGGTCAAGTGTAGAACCTCCTTGCCTTACGGGTGGTAAAGTGCAGGCCCAGAGCTGTGGTTCACTGGAGCACACAAGGCACTCTGTTCGTAAAGCGAGATGCTGTTATAAGTGACACATGACCTTAGAGAAAAATACATTCCTCGTTCAAACAAACTTCTCATGGAGTTAAGGAACTATAGTGCGGATTCTTCCATGAATCCAGTCCAAGGCAGACCTCCAACACCTGCACGCTGGTGGCACTAGCCACCCGATCTCAGTGTTAGTCTCCGAGACTTTTACCAGAGTATCACACAGGCCTCCATCCTCTTTAGAAGGGGCTTTAGAATATACTGTTAGCACTATTCTGGTTTTCGATATTTGTTCATGATTTTCTATAGCTGGTATCTGTATTAGTTTCTTACTGCTGCTGTAACACAAACTTGGTGCCTTGAGACATCACAAGTTTATCCGTCAGTGGGCTAAAATCAAGATGTCAGCAGGGCCTCATTCCTTCTGGAGGCTCTGGGAGAGAATCCCTTTGCTTGCCTTTTCCAGCTTCCAGAGTGTGCTCACATTCCTTGGCTTGTAGCCTCTTCCTCCATCTCCAGCGCCAGCAATGGCCAGTCGGGGTTATCATTCATAACCTCCCAGCTGACCTCATGCAGGTGTGTCTTAGATACCTCGAACCGAGCATGTTGCAAGCTGAGCTCAGCAATCCTCCCCCTCCTCCTCTGCTACCTGCCGTGCCTCTTTTTCTTCCCATTGCGTTGAGGGTACTCCCATCTTTCCTGTCACTTCCATAGGCATGCTGCTGTGTGCCTTACCTTGTTCCTTCTCCTCTCCCCTCTCTCAGCCCCTTCCAATCTACAGTCAAGCCCAAATGTTTCTGGAATTGGCCCCATGTGTCTACCCTTCTGCAAATGCTTTAGAGCCTGAATGCTTTAGCTAAGCCTTGGTAAAGCTTGGCGGCCACCTGATCGATGCCTTCTCTTGTTCCATGTTTGTTCAGGCCTCTGAGCCTTTGCCCACCTAGTTCTCTCGATGGGGAACACATGTCACTCTCTTTTCTGCCTCATAGCCTCCCTGTATTAGCTTCCTATTTCTGCTATAACAAATTACTGTAATACAAACCTAGTGGCTTGAAACAACTCAAATGTGTAATCTTACAGTTCTGGAGGTCAGAGGTTTAAAATGGATTCTACTGTGTTGATATCAAGGTGTCAGCAGGGCTGCCTTCCTTCTGGAGGAATCCATTTCCTTGCCTCGTCCAGCTTCTAGAGGCTGCCTGCATTTCCTTGACTTGTGACTGCATCGCTCCAAGCTCTGCTTCCGACCTCACATCTCCTAGCTTACACAGCTCTGCCCGCATTGCTTTTATGAAGATGGTTGTTTTACATTGGGCCCACCTGGACAATTCGAGATACCCACCCCTTCTCAAGAGCCTTGACTTAATCACACCTGCAAAGTGCCCTTTGCCATGTAAGGGAATGTATACACCGGTTCTGGGGATTAGGATGCAGACATCTTTGGGGGCCCATTATTCAGCCTCCCACACCCCTCTTTCATCTTTGAAGCTGCTCCAAAGGTATGCCATACAGCACTTCATCTTGTGCTAAGTCTGCATCTCCAACTGGGTCTCCAACTGCCAATTCCATTGCCCTGGCTCATTGCCTGGCGTGCAGTAAGTGCCATATGTTAATGAATGAATGTGTAACCCTTTCACCCAAGTTCGGGTACTACTTGTGATTCTGTGAGACTATGGGCTGCCAGGAGTGAGTGTGACTGTAAAGTCTCCTGGGCAGAGCATGTTGACAAGGTCTGTTTGCTGACAGTTCATGGTGGCCCACACCACAGTAGGTGAGAAGGGTGATGCCACACACGTCATGTGGCTTCAAAAAAGAACTGCAAGTTTCAAGATAGGAAATTCTCTCTGGCAGTGGCTCTCAACCTGGGGTTTCCTCCTCCTCTAGGGGAACATTTGGCAATGTCTGGAGACACTTTTGGTTGTCACAGTTGGGGCGGTCAGTCTACTGGCATCTAGTGGGCAGAGGTCAGGGGCACTGCTAAACATCCTGCAGTGCACAGGACAATCCCCCACAACAAAGAGTTATCTGGCCCCAAATGTCAGCCATGCCGAGGCTGAGCAAGCCTGCTCTGAGGGCACCTCAGAAGCTTGTTAACACAGATGGTTGAAGCCTCATTTCCATACTTAAGCGGCAGCCCTTCTGGAACATACGGTTTTCTTCTATTGCCACAGTCTTCATTTTATGAATGAACCTAGAAGTCATTAGAGAGCAGGACTCTTGGCACTGTCTTTCACCATTTTGTTTTTGGAGTGGAGAGTGTCTTATTACAACTGTTGCTGCTCTTCTGTGGATACCCAGGTCTTTAACCCGGGGAGAGGCGAGCACTAAGTTGTTAAGCTTGTTTCTCGCAGTGTTTGGCTGCTAGTGGGATGTGTTTTTATGTGGGAGGACAGGTGATGGGTCTTTATGCCTCTCACATATTGGTCCCTGGCATCGAAGTGCTGGAAGGCAGTCATGGCCCATGCCTTCACTCAGAGAGGCCGAGTGACATGGTCCCCTAGTGGCAAAACCTGCCTGCCTTTCAATACGAAAGAACTGGCCCTGAATTATGGTAAAATATATATAATAAAATTTGCTATTTCAACCATTTAAGTGTACAATTCAGTAATATTAAGTATATTCACAATGTTTTGCAAACAATCTTACTGTCTAGTTCCAAAACTCTTTTTTTATCACCCCTTCCTAGTAAGTTTCTAACTTGAACATCAGAATCCATGTCACCTGGGGGTTCCTGGATGGGCCGGCCAATTTGGAGAACACTTGGAAGCCCAAGTATCCCAGTTGAGATTCCAAAGGAATATAGGAAAAGGAAAAGTATATTTATGTTGTTTTTAAAACGTTTTTGGTAGATGTTTCCTTTGGGAGGCACTTTATCTTGGTTCTCTCTCTCCAGGCACCTTCCCTGGTTACATACCTTTCATCCTGTGGGGAAATTTTGAATTTCTTTTTACATCCTGAAGCACTTGTGAGTTAGTTGCTTGGGCAATGTCCTTGGCAATTACTGGGATTCATTAAGAATGTTTGAATCCTAGAAAACGCTGCAATGCCAAACCGATCCCTCGAATTCACACACAAAAGGTTGATGGCATTTCACATTTCTTCGCTTAAATTCCTTCAGCTGGCAAAGGTACAGTGGCAATCTGGTTGATTATATGCACTTGGTTTTGAACTTAATCATTATTTTATGGACAATGCCTTACAGACAGTTCTGTAGTTTACATTAGGGGACATTTAAGGCAAAATATAGCTTGTGGATCTTAGTGATAAACCATGCGTATATTTAGCCTTAGGAAGAAAAAACACTAATAACAAAAATCCTATGTTATTTGTCCTAACTGAACAGTATTCAGTTTGTAAGAAAAGCCCAGAAAAGGCCTTTGCTTATTTCCTTCCAGCGGCCAGGGAAGTGGTGGGCGCGCCGCAGGAGGCTGGTCTGTCTCCAGGTATGGTGACAGAGTGGCCAGATGAAGTGCAATTCAATTCGTACTGTTATTTCTTCCTATCTAGGATTAAGTACTATAAATATTTCAGTGCTCATTAACTACTCATTTTGCATAACAAATTTAAGTCCTTAAGCACCCAAGTACAGCATGTATAGACAGTTTAAATTACCATCTCCTTCCACTTCTTACCAGTCAGAATGCAAACAGCAGCTTTTGTGTTTTTACCAGATTTCTCTGGACTGTTCTAGACTTGGAAGACTTGGGGCCATGTTCTAGGTCTGGTCCTCTGGGGCTGCACCAGTTTTATCCATCACACTCCAC
>RJWJ010048991.1:0-10410 GCA_004363605.1 Indri indri | reverse complement strand
AAAGAAAAATTTGATGAAATAATTTTATCATCTTATAAAGTAAAGCATTCATATAAAATAATCAGTTATTATTGCAAAATAAAAAAATATGTAATGAATAACAGCCCAACATTCCCATAAAAATGTATTTCTACATAAACCCTGCTATGTGAAACCATTTGGATTTTATTTTTGCAGTTTTTGATAACATCTACATGAATTATCTTTTAAAGAAAGCTCAGCTCTGTCATTTGTCTTCCTCTAGCCTCCACCATACACCCTCAGAAGTCACTTCATCTCATTAAGGAAGTAAAAGGAAATAGACTCTAAAATAGTTCCACATCATATTATCACTGATATAGCTTTGAGGGTGCAGGTGTTGGAAATTATCTTATGAATTGGTTTAAGGAAAATTCTTCATTTATAATCTTTAGAAATTACTTTTTAAAAATTATGCCATCTTTACTTCTACTACCTATAGATATGGTTCATAAGGCAGGCTCAGTGCTGTCTACAAGACATGAGACTTTTCCCCCCCCAACTTAGGGTCCATTTTTTTTTTCTCATTCGCATTTACCTGGAGAAAGTGTTTAAAAGAAATATGTTTCTTTTAGCTGAATTCCAGACTTACCAAATTAAATATCTGTGATAGGAAATGTGGTGATGAGCCTTCAGAATTTGCATTTTTATGCCGTTCTCCAAGAGATTCTTTTACACTTTGCATTTGAGAGCTGAACTTCTAGGAGAGAAAGAAACTTCTTATGACTGATTAAGTCTCACCAACCAGATCCTCCAACCCAACATAGCAAGGACAAGGGCCTAACACAAATTTGGGGCTGAATGGATCTCTAAATATAGTGAAGAGGGATAATTCTGTGAACATATTATTTTCAGTATGGTGTGTGTCTGTGTGTGTTAGTTGAGAAGGTGAGTAAAATGGGATGAGAATAATAAAGGGGGGAAGAGTTGAGGAACTGGAATTATAGATATTTTCATTTAGAAACCATGCCTACATTTAGCCACACAGGGGTTTTGATATCTTAATACTGTGCAAAGGTAACAAACTTAAACAGATGAACTGTTCTCTTTTTTCTTCTTCTCTACTATGGTTTGTGACCAACCTACTATAATAGAATACAATTGAGATAACGAAGTTCAAAAAGGCAGATAGGTGCATGTGTTTATATATATATTTTAAATTGCACAAAGCTATTCAATGAAAACAGTTATCAAAATGAGGTCTTAGACATGTGAGTATTATCTTTTATAACCAAAACAACTAACAACTATCCAGGAAGAGAATTATAAATTAAGTGCTTAAGTGAACATATTATGTGTATAAACACATTTCGTGCATGTATATGTATTTGTTATTGTTGATTATAGTGTTGTTTTTATGGCAGAATCCATGCCTTCCGTGTGGCATAAGCAACAATGTTTATATCTCTGCTAAATTTCCTTTGGCACAATTTGTGAGAATAAATGGCTAATAAGTATCAGTCATTGATTATATTTTCCAAGAAAGCTTCTAATAGTAAAATTACCAAGTGGGACAATATACAAGTTGCTGATTTCCCCTTCTTCCTACTTACTTTATGCAACATAGTGCTGACGGCAAGAATAGTGTCAGCACCCTGAAACAATGAGTAAAAGACCAAGAGAATAAAAGGACATAGGGATTGTCAATCTTGTGCTCTGTAGCCACTGTCAACAATTTTATTTGTAAAAATGCTTGTAAAATAAAAATATAAACAGATTCAAAGAAAATTGAATGAAATATTCTAACAGCCAACATAGTAAAATAGAAAAAACTGTTATTGGGAAAAACAGATGGACTATCTTAATATAAAACATAAATAAAAAAAGAAACATTCATTGTCTAATGTGAAATAGGGATTAAGATGAAAGACATAAAAAGTTTTATGCATTTTTTGTGGAATATCTTTTTGCAAAGCCATCTTGGCATACCTGTTAAAGATAAAGACATGAATACCCTACTGCTACACACTTTTATCTGTATTGGTCTTCTCCAAAGGCATGTCCACATAATACGCAAATATACATGTGCAAATATATTCACTCCACAGTGCAAGGAAGGGTGAAAGAATCAGGGGAAAAAACACTGAACATAGCTCATATGGTGAATGGATAAATTAAGTTATTGAAATAATACCATACTTTACAAAAATTAGAATATATGAATATATTAGATTTCCATATGTCAACATGGAAAAATGCAAAAGCACAATGTTGAGTTAAGAAGGGAAATTAAAAAATATGTCTAAAAGTATAGCATTTACATTCATTTTAAACACATACACACAATTTTTATTTTTACTATATGCATAAAGTTTCATAGAATAAAAGTAAACACACATGTGCATGCACACACACATTTATACATACAATAAAAGTACAAAATAGAAACATGCATAGACATACAATTTTCAAAGTCTGGGATGGTGTTTATATTTCTGGAGATAAAGCTATTGGGCTATTAGACGAGTTTAACTATATGAAATAGAACCATATAAAATGTGGCAAAATGCTCTTGTCAGTTTAATCCTTGCTCTAGGTATACATATTTCTATATTGTTCGTTTCTATAGTTGTACATATTATTTTATATCTTATAATTTAATAAAATAAATTCTCAAGTTTAGAACTTAAAAAAGAAATGATGATTAACAAAAATACAGTCTACTTGACACAGAAGCCACTTAATATTTTTCTTGTATTCAGACAAGCTGACATGAGCAGTATTTTATTGTAATTTAAAAATGACCTTGAGTGATTGTTTTTATATAATATGGCCAACTGTATATTGAGAAATTGTCCCTAGAGAAGCAATCTTCCCAATTCAGATCACCAATGAATGATGCTTTGGCAGAAAAATTGCCAATAATGGCATTTAAGTTTTGGGAAATTATGATATCAGTTAATGAAGTCTTAGAGTATATAACACTCAGACAACTGTCAAATTGGTTCCGGGCCTTGAGGGATCTGAACGTTCATTAGAAAGAAGGTCATGTATTAACACAGACCCAGTTATTCATTTCAGGACACTGAATTAGGTTGAGGTAGAAGGAAAAAAAAAAAACTCTTTTAAAGATTTCATGATGTTCAAGGTCATGTGAATGTAACTGGCCTATAGCTGCCTGAATCATTTTGACAAATGACTGAACTAGAAAATGGCTGAAAGCTTCTCAAGATTCAAATTCCCCTTTCTAAACTTCAGGTATGTTTTATAAAAATGACTTTAGACTTTAAAAAACTATTGGAAAATAAATATGTTTGGATTTACTTCATTATCCTCTCATGTTCCAGGAAACAACCGGAAAGTAATGGAAGCTATGCTTTAAAATACCTCCAATATAAGAATCAGGACACTCTTAAGCCTATTAGGATTTAAAGAGAATGCATTCCTTTTAATTGTATTGCTGACACTGGCAGATTTTGGAAACCATAATTTCTCTGAGTTGGCATGCATAATATATCTAATTTCTAAACAGTCTATTTGAGACAATGAAGAGAAGAAATTTCACAATCTCAGAATTTCTATATTCTATTGCTTTCTATCTCAACCTCTTGCTTGTTTTTTTATAACTATTATTTATAACTAAATTTTTTTGGTGTATTATCATATTTTCATTAAATGTTTTGTTTTCTCTCTCACCTCTAGAAAGAATTTACTTTATAGTGTGGGCCATGTTTTTATTGTACAGATATTTTCATATTTGTATCCCTAATCCCTAGCAGAGTACCAAATAGTAGAATTCATTAAATACCTGGTGACTAAATGAATGATTTAACGAGTGAATGAAACAGGCCAGAGCTTGCTACTATAATTAATGTTAACGTGGCTATGCAAAGATAATAATATGTAAGAGAACCCCCAGCAAAGAGTCCAAGAGGAAAAAAACTCAAAAACAACACTAATGGCAGGCAGACTGGGGCTATGAATATGTGTCAAGTTTTAGTAATTCCATAGAGTCTGATTCTAATTATAGGAGCAGATTATTAAGCAATGGTTTTTGAAGTAAGATTAAAACAGAAGAATTAATTGATTGTTGAAAATAATACCAATTATGATTCCAAGAAAGAGAATCAGGGATAGGTTCTTGATCCTCTACAACAATAACAATAATAATACAATTGGAGGAGAAATTTTCTTTGGAGTGTTTCAGTCTACACCTAATAATAACACTCAGTTTCTCCATAAAGAAAACTGATTCAAGTAGTTTTTTGCTACAAAAAATGAGATTAGCATCAACATCCACCCAAATACTTCAGTCAATACCTGGAAATCTCCTGAAACTCTTCCTGTCCTAAGATTATTTACATCCAGTTAGAAATCAAGATCTCCAAATTCTGGTTAATTAATGTTTCGTGAATCTGCTCTCATTTTTCTTTGATAGTCACAACTTGGTTCAAGATTTCATTTCTTATGTAGATTATTGTAAAAGTTTATCTGCTCTCTTTTCATTTGATCTGGCAATTTACAACCGAACCTCCGAACTTCTTATTATAAGAATGTCTAAATTATTCAACTAGTTAAAATATTTTGATATTTTGAATATGTTAAAGTATAACTCCTCAAAAAAGTTCCAATTTCTTAATTGAACCATTCATAACCTGCCTTTACCTATAATCTCATCAGTAATAATTTTGTTGCATTATTCTCTTCAGCAATATTAATAACCTCTTGGCCTGGAACATCTCAACCATTGCATATGTATGAGAATTTGCATTTATGATTTCCTCTAACTAGCATTCTCATACTCTTTCCTTTCTTCTTGGTCTATATCACTGGTTAAAATACAGTGAGTAGGAACTGTTTCTTTGGAGTTAAATCACCTATACCACAAAGCCAGCTGACCTGTTTATCAGCTGTCGACTCTCTAACTTTCCCCCTCAGTAAAATAGTTCAACGAAAGTTAATAATATTGAAGTCTGTGATAAACTGCATATTGTATCCCTCCAAACTTCACATACTGAAACTCTAAACCCAATGTAATGGCATTTCGAGGCGGCCTTTTGGGAGGTAATTTGGTCATAAGGGGATTAGTGCCCTTATAAGAATAGGCCACCAGCTTCCTCTCTTTCTCCCAAGTGAGGATAAAATGAGAAATAAGCAATCTGCAGTCCAGAAGAAGGACCTTGCCAGAAGCTGATCACACTGGCACCCTGATCTTGGGCTCTCAGCCTCCAGAATTGTAAGAAATAAATTTTTTATTTATGAGTCACCTAGTCTGTGGTAATTTGTTTTAGCAGCCTGACCAGACTAAGATAAAGCCCTTCAAGCATCTGGCACCTGGTAACTGATAAATATTGATTATTATTATTTCCAGGTTTTCCATACTTGTGTCAATTGTGATCTCAATATTTTAAAGACATCTCTATCATGCTTCTATTAGACACTGCAAGCTTTTACCATAAATACTTTCACATTTTATAAACATTTTTATTAATGTGTCCATATTCCTACATTCTTTACAAATCATTGGTGGTGGGAATGTATTCTTTGAAGTATGATAACAGTCATATCAAAAGCCCTCAAATTTCAGTGATTATCAAAAGTTCAACGTGGGGGGTCCTGGGTAGGCACTCTTCTGGAATGTTTTCTCAGTAGCAGTGACTTGAGGACCTCAGTATTTTTCTTGTCTCTTCTAGGAATTGATTCTTTCAGAGTCCTTAACATTAATTTGGAGATGGGAAGAGTATATTTCACCAGCCAGGACTCAGTCATACGCCACATGTATCCCTCTTACATAAGTCCCTTCCATTAAAAAGGGGTAAAAATGGATTTTTTTAAATGTAAAGTTGTGATTACTGAAGGAGACATATCAATAACAACCAAAATTCCTAGTACCTTGGGAGGGGTGAAGAGGTAAATATTAATGATCTTTGTTTTTCAGGCCTGCCTCTGAAACTTTTTTCTTCCTTTTGTAAAAGAATTCCCCATGCTGCCTACTCAAGCTGCTGTGATTACTGGCTAAATGCTGGTCTTAAACCTGACTGCTTACTATGAGATAGCAGAGCATGCTGCACTTTCCATGAAAAACACTTCCTGATGTCGTCCACACCAGTGAGACATATTAACTGTTATCATGAACAAACAACACTATTTAAAACTGATTGCCAAATGTTATGTATTGCATAAGCAGAATTAAGGACAAAAACTGTATGATCATCTCAAGAGATACAGAAAAAGCATTTGATAAAATTCAGCTTTACTTTATGATAAAAACCCTGAACAACTAGTCATAGAAGGAATATACCTCAAAATAATAAAGGCCACATAAAACAAACTCACAGCCAGCGTCGTACCGAATGAGAAAAGTTGGAAGCATTTCTTCGAAGAACTGGAACAAGACGAGGATGTCCACTTTCACCAACCACTCTTATTCAACATAGTACTGGAAGGTCTAGCCAGAGAAGAAATAGAAGAGTCTGGCTCCTGGTTAAAAACCTGTGTATGATTTTTCAAGCCTGACTTTAGGCAATTACAAAGGCTTTACATGGCAGTTCCCCAAAGGAGAAAGCTTTCCTCCCCACTTCCGACATGGTGCCCAGACAATGCATTGCAGCCACTGAAGGGAGCTGCGGTCGGGGACTCAGTCCTGCTGGCTGTCAAGCTCTTACACATATCAGCGTTCTTAGCCCAGGTGTCTTGTCTGAGGCCTCCTTTTGTGGGGGAGGGAGGAGGAGGAAACCTTGAAGACACTTTTCCACTAACTCAGTACTCATTACTTTTCTACCCATTGTCCTCGCTCCCTACCCTCCTAATCCCAGGTTCCATAAAACTACAGAAGCTGTTCCGGGCTCCCTCAACAGTGAGAAGACCTCCACATCTGCACCGTTCCAACTGACCCTTGGACCACTGCGCCTGTTTCATGGGACAAAATGGAAAAGGCAAAAGTTGGCCCTTTCTCTAGTTTTAGCCTCTTATTTTTAGAATAAGGTAAGTTATTAAAGGCTTAATTGTTAATCTTCATTTTGGCTACTTGTTGTTTTAATTGACTACTCTGATACCTGGTAACTCAACTGAGCTGAGCTTCCAACAGGTAGGTACACATATAAGTAACTAAACAGTAATATATGGATTAAACAATATATTGACCAACGGTCTAGATAAATAAATATGTCAGTAAAAGAGTAAAATTACATAGTATAGAAAAGGAAAAATACACAAATTATCAAATAAATTATTTATGGTGAAAAATTAATATTTATACAAATTAACGTGGATAAAAGCTACTAACAAATACTCAGAACATGTAAATCAGATTGGTGGCGTTTGAGGTTCATATTTGGACAAGTAAAGAAAAAGACTGTGAACTACTTATTTTCTTCCTGTGCTATATTTGAGCATGACAAGTAATATTTTATGTGGAAAGGCTTTGGTTAAAGAAAGTTAGATTTGACTCAACAGGGTCTGTAGCTGTTATCAGATTTTAAAGGAGACTTAGGAATATGTATTTTTAAGAACTGGTGGTAGTTATTGATAAAATAACTTTCAAAAATTAAACTTTCAGTTATATGCAGTTATTCATTTGCTTTGTAAACAAAACATATTTTTTTTATTTTCCTTTTCACACAGGTGTTTTCACATCTTGAAAACAGGTTTCTGTTTGGTATACCCATATGCCTATCCCTCTGTGATGCTTTTTCTGGCTACAAAGATCTAAATTAAACACTCACTTCACACTTCACACAACTTCGATCATGGTCTTTACATGTTATACAGTAAATTGTGTTAAAGTTGGTTTCTCCCTGTAGTCTATGTCATATATTTACATTCTAAGTATTCAACAAGTACATGTTAATAAATATTAATAATATTCAACAGTTCTTGATGATATGACATTACCCATCAAGAAAAATCACATTTAAGAAGAGCAAAACACTTCAAATTCATTCATTTAAAAGAAAAGTTTTCTAATTAACTTGTTTCAATTCCCATCAAAATCCTAAAGTATGTATTTTGTGTGGATTTTTAGTTTTCTTAGCCAATGCGTGAGCAAAAGGTCTGCATTACATTGCCTGCAGCAGTGAGAAAGTTGTTTTACAGTAAATCATGAAAAGCCTGTTTCTAGCTTTAACTCACATTCTATTTTACAGTAATAGAAACAGTCAATAAAATCACATTAAGAAGCACACATTATGTTCACCAACTTTTAATAATATTAAAAAACTCATGAAAGGGAAATGTTAGAAATTAAATTATGTAAGAATATTTTTAATAGACTCATTTTCATTTTCTCAGTATTTTATTTAAAGAGGGCATTTCAGGCTCTTCTTTAGAATTTTCATCTTATGTTGCTTGTCGTTACTATTGTGATTCTTTGACTTATATACTGAAACTTTAAAAATGCAGTTTTATATCTCCTGAAAGATTTGTTTTTGCTGTTTTTAAAAATAATTTAGTGCAAATCATATACATTGGGTTACGTAATATATAAAGTAACATATTTCTCCTTATATATTGCTTCACAATTAACATTCGTATAATATTGAATGACAAGCTGAGCACAATTGAGGTAATTGAAAAAGATTGAGGAGGACCAGGAGAAACCAGGGTTGTTGCTAGTCCCTGGAGTCTGCATAGCTCATTCCCGCAGTACCAGAGAGTAATCCAGGAAGAAAAACAACAGAAGAGAGTTGGTACCCAAACCAGCAGTTGATAAGAACTGGCAGTGCTCCAAAGCTAAACAGAGGTAATTCTAGTTCCTGTAATATTCCAGGCTGGATTTGCATTTCTTCCCTGTACTCTTCTTTCTACCTGTCTCTCTCACCTATTTTTAATATTTTAAAATAGCCATTGTTCATCTTTCAATAAAATAAAGTTTCTTTAACGTGGCCTCTCCTAATTCTTCCAATGATACGCTATATATTTCTACAACCTTTAATACTTTTCATTGTATAATAAACATTTCACTTTATCCTTTTTTTAAATATCTGAAGATAAGGACAAAATCCGTTGTTTATGACTATGCTCCTAGTGCTTAACACATTCCTCAATTCACGGAAGATACTCGGATGGGTGAATGCGGGCCTTTCCCACTATACTGTAAAGTCCAAAAGGGACAAGAACATGTCAAATATTTCATACCAAATGTCCTATTATGTGGCCCAAATACATAAATGAGGATCAATTTCATGTAATATTAGAAAATCAAATAGATTTCCTTCATTGTGAAAATAATACAAATCTTCCAACTGAGAGCAAGATATCAAAAACTGGATTTATTTCAAGAAGAGAAAATCATAATGAGAAGGAACAGTGTATTGAGTATGAATCAAGTAATCCATCACAATTTGTAACTTGCTTTCTGCATTTAGATTGTATATAACTATGCTGTTTATTGTAGATATGCATAGATGCTTGGTGGTGGTACATACATTTTATATATTTTATAGTCAAATGATTACTCAGACGCTGTCAAATTGTGTGCTCGCTTGTTTTCTTTTTTTTTTTTTTAATTTGGAAATGATTAATCCCTTGGAAAATACCAAATGAAATGAGATTTACTTCTAATTTTGAATCCAATTTTCTCACATTAGCTTACTTTTTATTTGGTGGAAATAAAATATCACATATTCTATGCACTTATCTAGCCACATACCTAAATAACTAAATTCTAAAGGGGGTTAAGTTTATTAATCTCACAGTGTGAACTGTAATAAAATATAGAGGAGATGTAATTTTAGTAAAATACTAGATGAGATGTAATTCTTGTAATTAGGAGTACAAATTGTGTGTATGTATATGTCTCCTTGGAAATAAGAACATTAACTCAAAACAGTGTTTCATTAAATGACTCAAAATTTAATTTTAAAGCAGTTTTAGCTATAATCATGTAGTTTATTTCTTAGAAAATAATAACACCTTCATATCATAGAATCAGAACTTATATAATCTGAACAAAACACATTGATAACAAAACAGCAATTGTGAAAACTGTTCTTTATTAAAAGTATAAGAGATAAATTTGGTCTTACATAATGAATGATACAAGAATTAATAGTTTTTGTTTTCTGGTTTTTCCCTATGTGGCCTTGTAAAATTAGAATTACTTGCAGACATTTAGTGGTATTCAATGTTATATGCTTTACTGTTTACCTGTGAGAAACAGATGGTGGTACACTTTAATTTTGTAGTAGGATAAATCCTGGAGGGAAGACTTATAGAGCTCAACAGATGGATAGAGAAAGAAATGCTCCAGGTACAGAAAATGAAATGAAAGATAAGTGGAAAGATGCCCAGAACACAGAAATGAGGTAGACGTACCAAGAAGGTACCAAGGCTACTATGTTTAACTATTTGATTGGAATTTAACATGGAAATGAGACAATATAGTCAAGTTTTAAAATATGAAAAAAATATTTTTGAGCCTGATGAAAGAAGCAAAAATACGGTTAGCAAACC
>RJWJ010048990.1:0-10404 GCA_004363605.1 Indri indri | reverse complement strand
CAAGGGGGCACTCCCTGGAGGAGCACCAGGTGGGCTGGACCTCACGGGTAGTGGGAGTGAGTCAGAGGCGGCAGGAAGGGGCCTCTGCGGAAAGGCCTAGGTTCCTTCTCAGAGGACTTGAGAGAGGTTTAGCAGGATAAATACAGACGCCAGAGGGGTGGCGAGGGGTGAGGCTGGGAGGCCAGGAGAGGCCATGTCATGAAGGATCTTGTAACTCAAGCTGGGAAATTTGGACTTGGTGCTGAGGACCGAAAACAGGGTTTTGACATAATAAGATTTGGATTTTAGGAAGACCAGTCTGGCTGTTGCTTCAGGTATGGATTGGAAAAGGGTGAAACTGGAGGCAGTGAGATCTGAGGCCGGCGCAGCGATCCGGGCAGGACAGGCGGTGAGGTGGCCGGGGCAGTGAGGGAGTGAGGGGATGAGGGGGCAGAGGAGGTCAGTGGCTCGTGGCTACGGTGTGGGGTAGGCGGAGGAGAGCGGAGGGGGACGCCATTGCCCAGCGCGGCTAATGGGTGGTGACGAGGGTGGACTGACTGATGCCGCATTCCCGGCTGGGACGAGTGGGTGGCTGTGGCGTTCACCAAGATGCTCCACCAGAAAGGGGAACAGGTGGGAAAGAAGGCGGGTCCCGTTGTGAACACGTGGACTTCCATGGATGGTAACTGAAGCCAAGGAAGTGGGCAGGTTGGTCCTGAGAGGATGGGTTGAGGGAGAAGAGAAGAGGTGGCAGCCTGAGGAACCCCATATTTGAGGAAAGGGCACAGGAAGGTGAGGTGCAGAGGGGTGCAGCCAGAGAGGAAGAAAGCGTGAGAGTGTGGTGTGGCGGGATGAGGAGGAGAGAACGTCTGCAGGAGGCGAGAGGGTTGGCAGAGTCAGATGCGCAGAGAGCAGTTGGGCGGGGCGGGAGAAGTGTGCACTGCACTTAGCAGTGGGAGGTCCTGGGTCGCCTTGGCGGACACAGTTCCCTTAGTGGGGTGGGGGAAAGGCCCAGCATCGAAGTCTGTCGTTCTCTTTGTTCTTCACCGACTGCGAGCGACTCATGGCAGCACTGATGTGCCAGAGCTGGATGGACACGTGACGGCTCATGAGAACCGGTTGTTAGGGATTCAGAAATTCTGAGAGCCGGTTGTTAAATTATGGGTAGCCTGAAATCAGCCGTGGGAGTTTTACAGTACAGAAATCAGCAAACGCTGTAAACGGGGATCCCCCTCCCCACCTGTCTCCTCCGTTTCCCCCGGGCTGGCTTGCCAGCACCCCACTGCGAGGACTCAGCCTTATGTGTCTTTGTCGCTCGATGCTTAGAACTTACAGACAACCAAGTACGATGAGTAAGGACGCAGATGAATTAATGAATGGGAGAGAGAACCAGTCCCATGGTGCCTCCCTTTCATGCTGGTCTCTGTCTCCCTCTAGCTTCCTTGTGGGCCAGGATGGCGTCATTTACGAAGGGGTGGGCTGGAATGTCCAGGGCTCCTGCACCCCTGGCTACGATGACATTGCCCTGGCCATCGCCTTCATGGGAACCTTCACAGGTAAGTGGATGCTGCGGGCGGTCGTGTCATTGCGTGGTATTTGAGGGAGGTGTCTGACGTGGAAGACAGAGTCCCAGTCTCAGGCATCATCTTAGTGACTGCATGTGCTGGACTGACCCAGCTTCGGATCTGACATTTGGCTCAGCTGAGTGTGACCAGAGGTGACCCCCAGACAGAATGCTCACCCTACATCTCTCCTTCACACCCAGCCAAATGTCTTTCTCTTCCAATACCTAAGGAATGTGTGAAGCAAGGGGAAGTGATCTTTGTACATATTTTTAGTTCATCTTAGTTGGCAGATGCATCCCTTCCTGGTTATAGCAGGAATGTGAGGGCACCTTGCCTTATATGCCAAAGCCACACTGAGCCCTGGTCTCTGCTTTGCAAGTACACACTGCGGGTTGTCATGGCCCAGAGCTCTTGACCAGAGTTTGTTTAGACTCAGGGGCCTTTGGCAGAGCCTCTGGAAGGAGGAGCCCACACCACTGGGGCTGGCTCGGGCTGATACTGCAGTGGACATTGGGCAGGGGTGGGTGGTGAGCCCAGGATGGTGCCTGCAGATGGGGCTGAGCATTGGGCTGGTGTGCGAAGGGCACAGGCGGCACATCTGTGGCTAGAGCAAGGCTCCTCAATCTTGGTAGTATCGACATTTTGGCTGAGATAATTCTTCGTTGGGGGGGCCATCCTGTCCTAGGATGTTTGGCAGTATCCTTGGCTTTTACCAACTACAGGACAATAGCATCCCCCTACCCCACAGTTTTGACAGCCAAAAATGTCTCCAGACATTGTCAAATGTCCTCCAGGGAACTAAATTGCCTACTAGGCTAAACTTTGCAGTGGATAAAGCCTTCGTATACTCGCAGAAGAATTGTATGTATTATCCCAGGCTCGCCCTTTTGATTCAGGAAAATGTTGGCACTGAGGAATCTGAAGTCTTGGCCTGGTTTTCTGTCTGTCTATATGGAATGTACTAGCTTTGTGGTTGGGGTAGGGTGGGGTGGGGTCTGGGAGTGGGTCCTGTCCTAGGCAGGGTGCCCTGAACACTGGGCAATGGGCCGGCTGTGTTTTGCAGGTACCCCGCCAAATGCTGCAGCGCTGGAGGCAGCCCAGGACCTGATCCAGTGTGCCGTGGTTGAGGGGTACCTGACTCCCAACTACCTGCTGGTGGGCCACAGCGATGTGACCAACACCCTGTCCCCCGGGCAGGCTTTGTACAACATCATCAGCACCTGGCCTCATTTCAAACACTGAGGGAGGCCCCGGCTCCTTCCCAGACCGCTCTCCCTCCCCTGCTGGGTTTCTTGTCCTCACCGCCCGCCCTGGCTCCACGCCTGTGGCCCCGTCCACCCCCACCAACCCAGCCTGTCCCCCTCCCTCAGGTTAGGATGACATGTCCTCTCCTGCTAGCATCCTCCAGGGGCCTCCAAGCCTGTGGCTGGGCAAACACAGCCCTCTGAGTCTGAGCCCAGCTGTCCTCTCCCCTCACCTTCCTCCCCCAGCACCCACCTCCTCAGCCAGGTGAGAAGACAGCCTGTCCTGTCATGCTTCTCTCTCCCCCTGCGTATGCCCTCTGCCTGGTGGCCTCCCCTGCTGTCTGCCTGGCGTCCCCCGACTCATCCATGCCCAGGTCGCTGTGCCCACCCCTCCTCTCTGCTCACCCATGGACTTGCATGTGTTTGGATTCAGCCCTTATTTAAGGGCCATGATTGTTTACAGATGTGTCTATCCTCTCTACTGTTGTGAGTTTCTCCAGGGCAGGAGCTGTGCTTTATTCAACTGTGTCCTCAGTTCCGCAGCAGTGTCTGAATTTAATAGATGCTACAGACCCTTGTTAAGGAAGTGGATGAATAAATGAATGAGTGGTCACCTGCCAATTTGCTCTGTCGTGCCCTCTTTGGGGAGCCTTCCTGGCCCTCTATCCCACCACCATTCTCTCTGTTAAAGGCTCAGAGCTGGCTCTGGTCACTTGTCTGTGTCCCTAGGTTGCCTGCATCCCTGTCGCCCCACAGCACCCTGAGGGCAGGGATCATGTGCTCCTCCACGGCCAAGCCAGGGCTGTGTCCCCAAGAGCTGCCAGTGCCTGCTGCCTGCCCTTGCCTGGCTGGGCCCTGCGCCTACTTGCTGGGAGCACATGAAGTGTTCTTTGTTTCCTCTGGGTCTTGGTCTGGGAAAAGGGGAGGAGTGTAAGAGGAAAACAGGAGAGAGAAATAAAAGGAACAAAATAAGAGGTTTGTTTTGTTAAAATAATTTTTAGGTCTTCATATTTTGTCTTGTTTTTAGTGTGTCTCTGTAGCTCTTATAATAACAGAAATAAACGTAAGAGTCCTCGATTTTTAAAGCAAATATATTGTGCTCCTCGAAGTGTATAATGACCTCACTGGACCTCAGTGTCCCTGCCGGCCATTTTCCCTCAGGCCGTCGGTGTCAACGAGTGTGGGAAGTATTCTCCCATTTTCCAAGGGGCAGCCCAGCCCAGAGAGACTCCGGGTCTCTTGTTCCACCCAACAGGGGGAAGTGGGTCCAGGGGGGCACCTTCCCAGTGCTCAGTACCCGGGGGTTCCTGCGAGTGAGGTGCGGACATTCCTGATCTGCTCTCCTCTGTGCTGAAGGGCGTGGGTGGGAAGTGGACAAAAAGGGAGAATCTGAGGTCTCCTAATAGGAAACATGAAACAGGAGCTGTTCAGATTTATGGGACTGTCCTTACGGCTTTCCTACGGCAAAGGGTCCCCACGTTTCTGGTTCCATGACCCGAGGACTCCTTGGTCTTTCCCTATCCTTGTTTGGGAGGAGATTTAGCTTTTCTCCACTCCTCAGCCATCTCCATCTGTCCAAGCTTTTCCCCAGGCCACTAGGAAAAAGAATTCTTGGTGTGAATTATTGACATTTTCTCAAATCATGCTATTACTATTTTAAAAATTATTCTTTTGTATACCATCTAAAATCAGAGTGCTTGCTAGATGAATGCAGCTTCAGGATAACTTTCCAGAGAGGTCGTCCAAACAGATTACCTCCTCTACACCCTTGATGTAAAGAAATCATTGTGTGGACTCTTAGATTACCCCTGAACATTTGCACTAGGGACAATATTAATAGTGATGCAGTCATACGTTGGAGATATTGCAGGTTTGGATCCAGACCACCACGATAAAGCGGATATCACAGTAAAGTGAGTCACACAAATTTTTTTGTTTCTCGGTGGATACGAAAGTTATTTTTACACTATACCACAGTCTGTTAAGTGTGCAATAGCATTATATTTAAATATATAACATATTTAATATATTTAGATATATTTAAGTAAATATATTAAAAAACAATGTATATCCCTTAATTAAAAGGTACCTTATAGCTAAAAAATGTTAATGATCATCTGAGTCTTCAGTGAGTCGTAATCTTTTTGCTGGTGGAGGGTCTTGCCTTGATGTTGATGGCTGCCGACTGATCAGGGTGGTGGTCACTGAAGGTTAGGTTGTGCTATAGTTCGATTTGCTTATCCCCTCCAAATCTCATGTTGAAATTTGATCCCCAGTTTTGAAGGTGGGGCTTAATGGGAGGTGTTTGGGTCATAGGGGCAGATCCCTCATCAATGGCTTGGTGCTTTCCCTAGGTAATGAGTGAGTTTTTGCTCTATTAGTTCCTAAGAGAGCTGGCTGTTAAAAAGAGCCTGGCACCTTCCTCCCCTTCTCTCTTGCCTCCTCTCTGTCCATGTGATCTCTGCACACCCCAGCTCCCCGTCCCCATCCACAATAAGTATAAACAAATTTTATGCTGCTGCTACCGTCTTCTACTATGTTTTTTTTTATTGTTAAATGTGTGCTTTTGTCAGAAACAATGCTGGTGGGACACCACGATGGTGTGTAAGGCATCCTGGGAGTCCACAGGTGGTGGTGGTGCTAGCAGGAGCCTTGCGTGGAGGGCCAGCACATGCTTCTCAAGTATCTGTTCTGGAGAAGACACATTGCTACCCTATGCATGATGGAAATAGTCCAAGGTCACCAATTTGTTCCCAGACAGGGCTGGATCTCCCAGGAAATAGTGCCAATTGGGACTACATCATTAGCCTCTGTTATTGGCAGGGTGGACTTTCAACAGTAGTGGTAGCCAGACTGGCTTTGTGAGGGGAAGTACACTGCTGCTGAGCCCATGCATGGCCTTCGTCTCCACCACATGGCTGCTTTGTACATGCATCCCTTGAGCAAGTGTCCAGTGGCTAGGGAAATAGGCTGAAATTATTTATGGAGTCCTTTCTGTTTGCAGAGTCTGTGAGAGTTCACGAATCTTAACAACACTTCGGCAGAGTAGGTATTGTCATGTGAATTATGTATATGTTGGATCACCTTTGCCCATCTTCCACATTTGCTGTAATTTGTCACTTTTTCTCTAATCCTTTTTCCCCAATTTTTTTTATTGTGGTAAAATACACGTAACATAAAGTTTACCATCTTAACCACTTTTAAGTGCGCAGTTCAGAGATAAGTACATTTATATTGTGTACAATCTCTCTCTAATCCTTTTAATTTCTTTTTTTCCCTATTTCTGTTTCCTTGGACTTCTTTTGTTTCTTTTCTCTAGACCCCTGATCATTTTTTGTGTGTGTGTGTGGCATCTGCTCCCCTGTGTACTCCTTGTAATTTAGTCTTTATTTCTGAGATGATTTTTGTGATTTCTCTTTCAGACACTCCTACCGTCTAGTTAAATTCTTCTTTTACTTCTGTTTTATGATGTTCTTTTATAGATATACAATTAAGAAAACTATCTTGAGGCCAGGCGTGGTGGCTCACGCCTGTAATCCCAGCACTCTGGGAGGCTGAGGCGGGTGGATTGCTTGAGGTCAGGAGTTCGAGACCAGCCTGAGCAAGAGTGAGACCCCGTCTCTACTAAAAATAGAAAGAAATTAGCCAAACAACTAAAAACAGAAAAAATTAGCTGGGCATGGTGGCACGTGCCTGTAGTCCCAGCTACCCGGGAGGCTGAGGCAGGAGGATCCCTTGAGCCCAGGAGTTTGAGGTTGCTGTGAGCTAGGCTGACGCCATGGCACTCTAGCCCGGGAAAGAGAGTGAAGACTCTGTCTCAAAAAAAAAAAAAAAGCCAAACAAAAAACAAAAAAAAGAAAACTATGTTGGAATTTTTTTTCCCTTCTGCCTAGGGTAACTGTCTTTTCTGATGAGTTTTCTTTTTTTGGTAATAAAATATGATTTTATGTTTTACTTTGAAATGGAGACTTTGTTTAGATGTGACAGTTTTACCTTTTTATTATTCATATTTGAATGAGTTGGATTTTCCTGGTCCAGCTGCTACAGGAGCATCCTGTGGCAGTCATGGCTGGAGGTGGGAGAGGGTTAATGTAGACTCTCCTGTTTCTTAGCTCATGGGCTCCTTCTTCTGTTGCCACTTAATGGGTGGTTTGTTGAATATATTGTGACACTCCCTTTGTTCTCCTTGCACTCCCCAGTCCTTTCCCATCTGCCTCCATCATTTCTCATGCCCTGTCCTGTTCATTCTCATAGGACATGGTGACTCCCACTCTGGGTGGCCCTCGCATGCTGGCAATGGCCCTTGCATTCTCACCGTTCATGGTTATGGCCTCCAATGTTGGTTTTGTTGACTGTTTCTTCCCCTCCCCAAATTTACTTTTATAATTAGAAGTTGGTGGAGTTTTTGGGCTCCTTAAATTATATGTATTTACATGTACAGCATGATGTTTTGATATATGTACACAATGTGAAATGGTTAAATCATGCTAATTAGCGTATCTATTACCTCACATACTTATTTTTTTTGCAGTGAGAATATATAAGATCTGTTTTAGCAATTTTCAAGTTTATAATATATTATTATTATTACCTATATTCACCTTGCTGTACAATGGATCTCCTGAACTCATTCATCTGTGTAACTGAGACTGGATTTTTTTGTTCTCTAATTTTGCTGAAGGTGTAGGGTTTTAAAGAAATTCCTTCTCCTTGTACCTTTGTGTGGTTATGAGGAAGATAAATGGGAAGATTTCATTCTAAGCTACTGATACGCTCCTATATGGCTAGGGGACTATCTGGCTATCTTAGATACTGTATTCATTTTCTACTGCTGCATGACAAATTACCACAAAGTTAGTGGCTTAAAACAACACACGTTTATTATTCCATAGTTTCCATGGGTCAGAAATCTGGGCATAGCATATGTGGGTCCTCTGCTAAAACTCTCACAGGGCTAAGTCAAGGTAGGCAGGGCTTCGTTCTCATTGGGAAGCTTGACTGGGGAAGAACATGCTCCCAAGCTCATTCAGTTTGTTGGCAGCATTAGTTTCCTTGTGGCTGTGAGTGAGGTTCCTGTTTTCTCGCTAGCTATTGGCCTGGAACCACTCTCAGCTTCCAAAGTCCTCCCTCAGATCCTCGTCCTGGGTCCCCCTTCATAAGCCTTCTCACAACAAGCAAGGTTACTTTTTCAAGCAGAATTATCTCTTTCTTTTCAGAAAGTAAGGCAATTAACAAGTTATTATATCTCAGTGACTTTGAGTTCCTGATCGTTGTGATTAAAAATTCAAAGTGCTATTTTATGTTTAATAATTTGATTTCTATAATTTATGCAGTGACTGTTTATCATAATTATTTTTATTGAGAAATAAATAACGTTAACTACAATTTTTACCTGTGGAAGGAAGAGCTTTTCTAATTCTTATGTATTAATAAATACCATAAGGGCTAGCAGTGGCCTTGTCTCAGATTTTCTACCAGTTAATCCCTGAGTGTCCTTCATTCTTTAGTTGGGGACTGCAGGGCTCTACTTACTTACTGTTCCCTTTTTGGCCACCCCCCCCGCCATTATTACTAATATTTCTTCTCTTCTAAGTCTGGACTTGAGAGAGAGACATCTTTCTCAGATCTTCCTAGCTTGCTGTTCCAAAGATGAGCTCACAAACCATTCTCATTTTGAGGGTTTAGCTACTAATCATGATGGCAAAGCATCCAGAGTCATAAATAAAAATTTGAGACACAAGGATATTGACAAGGTTTAGGAAAACTCATAAGGTAGTATTTGTCCTTGTCACCAACTATAACTCCTGATCCCATTGCTCAATTCCTCTCTCAGAGGCCTTTGCCCAGGACCCCCCTACCCTATGGAGGGTGGAGCTCACTAAACATGTTTCCTTCAGATGCCAACGGGCATACAAGGCTCCAGGTTCTAGGGGAGATCTTCCCAACTTTTGCCCCAAAGTGTGGTTTGGGCCAATCAGTCTGCAGAACACCGTGGCTATACAAGTAGCCTCTCACGAGGGCAGAATGCTTTTTAGGACCTTTGGTCTGAGCATTCCCACTTCAAGGGGCCAAAACTCAGATACCCTTGGCAGAACATCACTGGAAATTCTTATGTATTTAATATAAACCTCTTCAGAGAAGGCACAGGGATTCTGGGAGACCAGAGCTGAAGACTGAGGGCCACTGTCAGGAGGGGTGAGGAGGTGGAGAGCTTGGTTTGTTTCAGGGAAACAGTTTGATGCTGAGGTGCGGTGGTGGGTGAATGGGCATGTTGGCTGCAGGGTCAGAATAAGTTCTAGTGACAACACAATGTTAGCTGCCTCCTGGGGATGTCCCCTTCAATTTATCCCTCTGTATCCTGCCCCTGCTGTAACCCTGGTGGAAGGGGAAGGGCTTTGGGGTGGAGGGGCGGGGTGTTGGTGAGTGACCTCAATCCACAGACTCCTGGAGCAGACCTTCCTCAGTGGGAAGTCCCCAGGTGTCAGGGACACAACCCCCAGGCCCCACAGGCACCCCCAGGTTGGCCAGGCATATTGAGGGCTGGGGATGAGGAAGGAGCTCAGGGAGTGTTGGGCAATCCTGCCCTTTCCCAGGGAGGAGGTACTGGGCTTATTCACAGGGCGGGTCCCCAGGTGCTCTCAGCCTGGGTCTGGTCCCACCTGCGTTTCTCTCAGTGCTGTGGACGGAGCTGCCACAGAGCCTCAGACCTCTGCCCTCCTGTCCTCCACCTTCTGTTAGGGACCCCAGGTCCTCCTCTTCTCTCTGGGAAGCCAGAGCCCAGTGCTCCGTTCCCAGGGAGGGAGTGCCCTGCAGTGGGAGGGAGAGGAAGGCCAGAGGAGGCAGCAGCTGGAGAAGGAGGGCAGGGCCTGGAGGCCAAGTCTGAAAGGGAAGGAGCTGCCACCAATGAGGGGCAGGCTGGCTGCAACCTGACCTGCTGGCTGGGACCCACAGGACCCACAGGTACTGCTGAGTTGGAGTGTGTGTTTCTTCTTCAGAAGTCCTCTCTCATCAAAGGGGCTGGACTCTATCAGGTTAAAATGTGTATATGGAGAAAGTTCTCCTGATCTCCCCTCTTGAACCCTTTCTCCAAATAAGAAAACTTTGTCTATTCTAAATTCTTCTAAATGAGTTTAGTTCTACCACTCCCAGATCTTTCTTGGCAAGGCTGTGGGTTCTGGGGTTACCTCTACATGGTTTATTTCCTGAATCCCTATTTATTATGTCTCACTTGTCTCCTGCTGTAATATTTCTGTAAGTATACAGGACACACAGCAATCTGAGCCAGGGTAGCAAGGCCTTGGTTCCAGCCTCTCTTGCCAGCTCAGTGTCTGCCGTCAAGGTGAGGGCGGGAGACACCAGCAGCTCTGCCTCTGGTGAGCGTAGGGGCTGGGCTCAAGCCTTCAACTTTAGGTGTATGATGTGACAAGGTTGGGGCAGGGTTTGCTACATAGACATTCATGGGGTTGGGTGACCACCATGAGGTCCAAAACTCTTGTTGCCCATGATTGATAGTGGCTTCCAGTAGCTTTAAAGGAGGCCAGCTCCTTTTCTGGGAGGCCAGCCTACAGGTCTTCAATCTTGAGCAAGTTAATCCTTACCTCTTATTTGGCTGAACA
>RJWJ010048989.1:0-10396 GCA_004363605.1 Indri indri | reverse complement strand
GAGTAAAGTTAGTAAGTATGGCATGGACAGAATCAATGTTATACTGCAGTTCTTTGGATTTAAGACTCTTAAATGAGTCCCTGCTGAGGTGTTTTTCATTTTTGGACTGACAGCTGAGTGGTCTCCCAGGGAAATTCAGAAACCTGCTCCTTTTCCTCATAGCATAAGTCCAGAGAAATTGTGACAGCTGCCACTGAGCTCTGTTTGCGGGATTGCAGGAATATGTAGTAGTGCATTTCATTGTGTGACCTCATCCTTTTCTGTGCTTTACCTTCAGAAATCCACCAGAGTCTCAACCTCTCTTCCACACAGGATTCTTGTATATATCGTTGGGAGTTTCACAGAGCCAGGCGAGAGGAAATAATTATCATGTAAAAATCACCCATTCTGAAATATTTTCTGAAATTGAAGAGGGAATTTTAAAAATCATCCATCTTCCCTCTCTCCCTTTTTCATTAGAATTTATATTTCAATGAATGTCACTGTGGAATATAGGAATATAGGAGTTTTAATTGCAATTCTTCAAGGAGTTGCTCAGAATCTGCAGTATCATTAGGAATTGTTCCTTGTATTAGTTTCTGCTTGGTTCAGAAGAGACTCCTCTAGACCGAAAGTGATTATAGGTTTTTTTTGTTTGACTGAACAGTCAAGGATATTATCACAACTTCCTCAATAATAGATTAGGGTAGGAGTGGTGACTTTGGCTCTTGACATAGCTGTTTTTAATAAAAGTGCATCTTCCCAGTCCTTCTGCTTATGGTCTCTTGAAAAGTTTGAGAAAATCCCATTTGAGTCTCTTTCATTTTGTTTCCTTCTTATTTCATTTGGTGCATCTGGTGCAAATATATAACACTTGGCAGCAATTTCACCTTTCAGTGCAAGGGAGAGCTGTGAACGTGTCTGTTGAGGGGTTTTGATCTGTCTCAACTCAGTGGGGGTGTAAATATGAAACAGTTTTGTTTATCTTCAACAACTGCTTCCAAACAGGGATAGTCATATACCTTCTCCCACTCCCTAGTGATGTCTTTAACTAATCTTATTACTATTAGACTTGCTTTTAATAATCAGAATAGCCTAACAATGAAGAACATGCAGCTTCTACCTTGTTCGTTGGAACTCTTACTCTTAGTGATCTGACCTGCCGTGTAAGAAGTCTGAGTCCCCTGAGGCTGCCCAACTGGACAGGTCATGTGGTGGTCCTCCAGTTGACAAACCATGCTCAGCTCTACTTTCCAAACGTACCTGCTATGGATGTGTGAGTGATACCATCTTGGAACCTCTAGTCCAGTACACTTGCTAGCTGAATACTACCATGTAAACTCCATCGGTACTATGCGAAATGGAATTTTAACCTGGCCAAACCCTGCTGAGATCCTTACTCACAAAATATTATGAAGAAATATGAACATATAATTATTTCAAGCAACTACATTTTGGAGTTGTTTGTCATTACATGGCAATAGATATCTGGAGAACTCAAAGACAGCATAAATTGTAACTTTGATTCCACCAGAATGGGAGAATAGAATCTCCAGTCAGTTAAAGCAGAAAGAAGAGAGAGAAACAAAAATGCATAAATCTCTCTTCATATAGAGCCTATATAGAATTCCATTGGTTGCCACTGCTTTCAGGGCTAAAATGAACTGTTGGTAAAGGCAGTTGGCCAAACATTAAGTCACTTGTGTGATTTTTGTGAGTTATTTGTTGTTGGGGGCTCCGGGTGTCCCATCTCCATAAAAATCTGATAGGGGCACCCAGTGGTAGGCCACACAGCTTCTTAGTTTCAGGGACCCCTTGCTCAGCCTTCTTGGGTGAGTTAATACTGTGATTTCTCAATTTCAGCTCCCTTCTGCTGGGCCACTTGTCCCTCAGGAAATTCACACATCCTTGCCAAGTTAAACAGGTGCATAACAGGCTGCTTCTCTATTGAGTGTTTTCTCTGCCTTGCCATCCCCGTTCAAATCTTCCCTCCTTGGTCAGGGATGAGATAAGATCATCAAGTTAGCTGCCTAAGCAGACATATTATAGGGAGAACAGAATGCCAGGCTCCCATTCTTGGAGAACTCTCCACCCCCATTCTCTTTAAGTTGTTTTCCTGAAGTCTCCCTTCACATGTGGCATCCATCTCTGCTCCCATGATGCATCTTATTACAGTTACATAGGTTATTCCTCATTCCTTTCATGCTGTCATTTATTTCATTCATGCAGAATTTTGGGATAGCTTAACCCTATTATAATTTAAAAATAAACTTTAGTTTTTTTAAGAACTTTGAAAAATATGGTGAAAATAAGATGTCTAATTTATGGGATATAAGACCTTTGTGAACCATGTTACATTCACTCCAATGGCCTGGACATAATAAATGACAACTGACCAGAGAGATTCCCTTCAATATCTTCTTATCATAGACATATTCTCCATAATAACTATCTAATCTAACCTAAACCTTCCTATTAACACATACACAAAACACGTGCATTTTTCATTGGTTGATGCAGGGGTGGTAGGCCCCCATACCCTAACTCCAGATGAATTATACAGATCATTTATTGGTTGCATGTACCGTAGCTATGGAAGTTCTTTTTCTCCCCATTGCCTCCCTGGGCTATCAAAATCATCATCATGGAATGAATTCACTCATAAGAACAAGGTCTGCTGCCTCCTTTCAGAGCCTTGAGTTTCGACCATTTAGAAAACAGAAGGAAGTATGAAATCTCACAGTGTGAGCAAGTATCATTGATTTTTGAAAGCTTAGATATCTTAAACTTGTAGAACCCTAATTTAGTTATCAACATGATTAGTGCACACGCTGGCTCTGCCACTCCAGGCTGATGGCTATAGTTTTTACCTAAATGCAAATTAGGAAAGCCTACTGTACTCATTCTAAAAAGTTAGATTAACTCTCACTAGGACATAGGTGGAACTGGGACTTAACATATAATCTATCTATCTATACATACACACACACACACACACACACACACACACACACAAAATCTAAGGATGATGCCAAATAAATATTTTGAAAATGGACCTCTAGTCCATTCCAGTATATATTCAAAGACCATTGCGTGGATTTTAGAACCATCAAGAAAGTCTGGTGGAACAAAGACTATATACCTATTTGAAAAATAAGGAAGCATAACACATGTCATGTGGTAATTAAAGATTATGTAATAAGACTATCTAATTGTGGTTTTTTTTATTTTGTTTGAATGGGTAGTTTAAAAGTAAACTTTATTCATTTTCTAATGCCTAAGACTGTCTTAATTGATCAAACTAGCCAACTGAGCAGGCATATCATCATAGTGAATGAATGAGAAATAAATAGCCCACATTTGCCCTGCCAAGAAGAACGAAATTGTGTAAGTATAACTTATTGCAGATTGAACTAGCATATGTTTTGGCCCTGACCCTTTTATAAAAACTCTTAGGCGAAATGAAATGGCACAATGATTGAACAACTTCCAATTAATTAAAAAGCAGTCATTAATCAGTGCTGCTATAGTTAGAGGTCCAAATAATTTTATTAGACTCCTAATATTTCTTTAATGCATTGATGCTTTGCTGTTTTTATGATATTAACCTTGAGAATTTTTAAAGAGATGGATGCTCCAAATTTTACTTCATTGAAATTATCAGAAGGTTTCAACAGGCAAATGTTCCCAAGTTTTTGGTGTTACTACAACAAATGACATTAGTTAAAGATAATTAAAAATAACTTCATTAGATCCCTAAAATACATTTTATATAATTATAAAATAGACAGATGATACTAGAGACAATTCTTCTTTTCTTGATCATATTAATTATCCAATGGCAATGAATTGGTTCCATTTATTGTGGAATAAATATATCAGTGAATTGCCTTACTAAATGCTGTATTTGCAAAATTGTATATACAAATGTATATGACTTTAAATTGTTGGATAATTAATTTTTAAGATTATCTTCTATATAGAGCTATATTATGTTATAACTTTTTAAATTTCACAGAGTGATATCTTCAAATGTACAAGAAAACCAAACTCTGACATTGGTATCTATAATTCAGGCTTAACATAAATTCATGCATTCATTTGTATCAGCTGTGTAGAGTATCATCTGTAAGTAAAGCACTATTTGTTGTGGGTTATGAGAAAACTGAGTAAGACTGATGTCTATTCTCAAGGATATTACAATTTAGGGGTAGTTATAAATTTATCAGATTAGTGTATTTTAATAAGCAATAACTGTGCAAATTATGCTGAATTTCAGAAAATTTAGATTTAAATGAACTGTCATCTCAGCTCCAGGGGGAGGTTGCAAAATATTATGACTTATCACAGTGTGGTCATTAAATGATAAAAGATATAAAAAGAAAAAAAGTAGATTTTATGGTGGAATTATTGGAAGTATTGTTATTTTTTTTTTTGCCTGTATGCCAAATAGTCAGCCATGGAATATGTTGTGAGACCAAATGAAAAATGAATAGCTAATTTTCTAGAATAATGTAAGTAATAATATTTTTTTGATTGTTTTGTGTTTGCCCCACCCCTTCCTCCAGCCTTGTAAGTAATAATAGATTAAACTACTAACCTGTTCTCATAGCTTTCCATACATTAAATCATTCGATCCTTTTAATAATCCTACAAAGTTAGTATTATTGTCCACATTGCAGGAGTGAGAAAATGTACTCTGAGGGATATTTTGTTGGTAGCTCAGTGTCACACAGCTAATGATGACCAGGCTAGGACTGGAGCCCTGAGTTCTCCCACTTCAAAACACATCCTGTGCATTAGGTGCCGACAATTCTACCAGAAACATATTTATTTGTTTATGCTTCATTCATGTATTTTAAATAAGTTAGTAGTGAGGGAGTTGGGGAGATGTTGGTCATAGAATACAAAATTTCAGTTAATAGGAAGAATAAGTCCAAGAGATCTATTATACAACATGGTGACTATAGTTAACAATATATTATATTCCTGAAAAATGCTAAGACAGTGGATATAAAGTGTTCTTGCCACAAAAATGGTAACTATGTGAAGTAATGCATATGTTAACTAGCTAGAGTAAGTCATTCCACAGATTCCACAGTGTATATATACTTCAAAATAGTATTTTGTACATGGTAAGTACATACGATTTTATCTGGCAATTTAAAAAATAAATTAAAAATAATTTAGTAATAAAAATTGTCAAGGTGATTTTTATTGCATAGATAAAGCATAATTTAGTATTAAATGCGTAAATATTTTCATTTGCAATGTACATATAATTGAATTGAAATTATTGTTAAATTCTTGATATCTATCATCTATTTATATTTAAGCTTATACTTTTTAATTATTAGAATTCTATAGTAAATTTGTATTTTAAAATGAAAAGAAAAAAACTCAAAATATGAGAATAGGGAAATATACATATGCACAAGAGTGGAATAGTTAGGTA
Organism: Indri indri; assembly: GCA_004363605.1. NCBI lineage: Eukaryota > Metazoa > Chordata > Mammalia > Primates > Indriidae > Indri > Indri indri. The sequence goes on along the minus strand of RJWJ010048989.1, from coordinate 4,962 downwards.
GATTTCTATCTATGACCAATAAGTTCAAATTACTGGATCAGACTCAAGCTACAGTAAGAGTTCCTAATGATTTCATTGTGAAAGATATTTTTACTAATTTCCCTGTATATTGAAAGATTTTTGTCTACCCGACATCACCTCTCATTAAGCAATATTTATTAAATATCTTTGTTTAATCAGAGCGACAATCAACAATTTGATCAACATAATATCTCAGTTGATATAATTACAAAAATGATGTTTTAAATAACTGTATAGCTAAATGATATGTAACTATATAACATGTCAGACTTTGAAATATTAAAAAAAATATAATCGTTATTAATACTTCTCAACACCTCAGTTGGGAATTGATGAACAAAAGCATACTCTGTAGTTATAATATGTATTCTCTGTGTTTTTCATCTTGCTGGTCCATGATGTCATTACAGGTCCTTTCTTATGGTGAGTCAATGATGAGAATAGCCACACAAGATGTTTGAACCAGTGCCTAACTATAGACCTTCAAAATCAGGAGTAGTGCGGGGAAGGAATAGAACTGTCTGGCAAGTACATTCAGTGACACAGGCCACATATGGCACCCTCAACATGGTGCCTTGATTAAGGCAATCTTAGTCATGGATTGGGTGAGAAATGGCACATAATTAGAAGATGAAGTAGCAATTATTTTAAAAATAGGTACAACACTGCTATTCATTAACAGAACTTCGGTTCTTGGGGAGGAAGGCTGCAAGAACTTAGAAAGGAGATCTACTCCTTATGGATGGGTTATTATTTTTGCTGTATTGCAAATTTCCCCAAAATTTGGTGGTTTAAAACAATGTTTATTATATCACAGTGCCTGAAGTTTAGTAATCCATTCATGGTTAAGTTCAGTCCTCTACAGCTTCTCTCATAAGGCTGAAATTAAATTCACTCAGTGCTTGATGGCAAGATTCAGGGTCTCAGACACTCACTAGCTATTTATCTGAAGCTCCCCTCAGATTCTTGCCACATGAGCCTCTCCATAGAGCTGTTCACACCATGGCAGCTGGTGTAATCAAAATGAGCAAGCTAGAGAGAGAGAGTACCAGCAAGATGAATGTCAGTCACTCGTCACCTAATCTCAGAAATAATATCTCACTTTTGCCACATCCTATTCAGTAGAAGCAAGCCACTAGATCCGGATCACACTGAAGGGAAAGGAGTTACATGAGGGTGTGAATATCAGGACGTGAGGATTACTGGGAGCCAGTTTAGAAGGTTGCGTAACATATGCGGTTCTTGGCAACTAGACAAGTTATTTGAAAAAAGAAGAAATTTTAGGGACTGTATTGCCTGGCCTCTAGGAACTGAAAATGCTATGAGAGATGCAACAATCTGGTTAAATCTGTTAAACGCATAATCAAAGTACAAAGTACCCTCAGAGAGAAAAAAATAAAATAATTCTTTTTGGAGGCATTGTATGTCACAAAGGAAGTATCACTTGAGCTGAGTCTTTAAAAAATAAAAGAAAAAGATATTGTCTTCGAAAGAAGGAGGGTATTCCAGGTTAAAGAAACATCTTAAGCAAAGCCATAGAGGTATCAAAGTTCATGCCAAGCTCAGACATTGCAAGTTGTGTGGTATACTTGGTGTCAAGGTTGTATATATTCAGAAAGTAGGCTGAGTCCTCATCCAACAGAGCCTTAATAGCCTCACTGAGAATTTGCAGTTTTTTAGCTGGGATTACGAGTCTATCCTCATTCCCCTTGTATCTCCTCTGTCTGTGTGCCCCCAATTTAACGTATGTCCAAAGAACCATTTCTCTTCTTCAACTTTTCCCATCTGGTGGGTTTGGAAGGTTGTTTTGTTCCCAGACCTGCATTCTTATAAGCCCCACTGACTGGCTTAAAATGTATTCACCTGGGTGACCTATGGTTGACCTCACCAGGGATCAAGAGACGAAGAGGAGTGCAGATTCTCTGCAGTGTCTGAGCAACAACACCCTCCTCCTTTCTCAAAAGAGATATGAATAGTCCTATTCACTTTAACTGCAAATAAGCACACTGGGGTTGACCTTTCTTCTGTAGAAGCATTCCTCAATGCCTCAGTTATGGTCACCTGCATCAGAGTCACCTTGGGCATTTCTAAAAGAGCAGATTCCTGTACCTCATTCAAGACATGCTGAATCGGAATTTCTGTGAGTGTTGCCAATAAATCTCCATTTTCAACAAGCTTCCTAGGTCATTCTAATGGACACTGATTTTGGAACCACTGTACCAAATTCTTTGAGTTTTAAAGATGAACACAAATTTGAGTAAACAAAACAATGGAATCAGTTACCATGAATAGATGTACTTAAAAAGTATGATTGACCTTTAAGGGCTTAATTTAGCAATTGGTTTCAATTCTGAATTGTTATTATTTTCTTCCTTCAATGGTTTAAATAATTCCCTTTCTCTTACTTTTCATGGATGCCTTGCTTTACATAGATGAGTCTAGAGTAGATTATCTACCATTTTCTAAGTCCCTGTCATTTTCCCAAGTAATTATATAAAACTATTTTGTATTCTCAAAGAAAGATAGCTTTGATTTATACTAGAATTGGCAACATTTCAATAGCAGTTGTAAAAGTAATACTTTGTAGAGAGAATCACTTATAAAGTTTTCATACCATTTCATAAAGTACTGTAATGTATCGTATACATGGAAATAAAAATAATTAACACCACCATAATCATCAACTTAATTTAGAAATAATATCATTTTTTCATTATTATAGGCTATGTACATATAATGGAATCCAAATTTATGTTGTGATAAATTATATTTCATCTTAAACTTTCAGCTGCTTGTGGGTACACTACCATAATCAAACTGCTTAGGAGTACTTTAAATCAATCTAATTGCTCCATCAAAATCACATATACAACATTAATGCCAGATTTATTTTTTCTTGATTAGTATCTGATTTCCTCAGGAAATTAAAACTACATGATGTTTCACCTTAAGGTTAAAATTTGAATGAAAATATATTTAGACATGTACATAAAATTCCTTTAACATCACATACCAAATGTAATTCAAAAATAGAAAACATTTTTATGTGGAAATGTTATTTTATTGACATGTACCATATCATATTTAATCTATTTGTGTAGTCATCCTTTCAATTAAGTATGAACTTCTTAGCATCAAAGTCTCTATCTTACACATCTTTAAATCCATAGTCTATCATATTTTCTGGAATATATAGATATGTACATAATTAATAAATTGTGAATAGCTTCATATCTTTTTGAAACATATTATATGTTATGTCTTAAGTCAACATTATATAACTTTTATGTATTAATATTTCAAAAACATATTTATCATGAATATAAATATAACAGCAACATTTTACAACTCATTCATTTATTTATTCCTTGATGTATCTTAAAACCTTACTGTTCAGGATACAAGGTTTACAATGAAAAAAATATCTTCCTCAGATGGGCTTACAGTCTAATAAACAGCAGACATGGTGAACTGGCAATACGAATACCATGTTCAAATGTTAACACAGAAAAAAAGAAAAGAAGCAAAGTGTTATAGGGGCAAACAGAAAAATACCAGGGAAACTATCCACAATAATATAACATCTGCACTGAAAACTAAAACATTAGGGGGAAAATAATGAAAAGAGAATTAAAAGGTATATTCGCTGGTAGAAATGGCATATGTCAAACTCTGGAAGTGGAAGAATGCATAAGATGCTTAGAAAAATACTAAGAAATTCAGTATAGGAAATAAAAAAAAAGAAATTGGGGGTAAGTTCAAGGTTTATAAATTTCTCTTTCTGTGTGTCTCTCTGTCTGCTCTGTCTATCTCCCAATAACTTTTACCTCCCAGTAATAAAGTTAGTCAGGATGAGATATATCAAAGCTTTTTATTTTCAGCCTGTTAAGATGTGTTGAATTTATCCTGAAATAAAGAGGTAATCATTGAGGAGATACAGTCAAAGACAGAACATGATCTGACTGGTATTTTTGAAAATGTATGCTAGCTGCAGAATAATGAAAGGACTAGAGGAAAGCAGGGTTGGAGAATGTTATAAAAATAGTAGAAAGATTTTTTAGCAATCTAAGAAATTTTGATGACTTATAAAGTAATGGTAGGGAGCACCAAAATCATGGAAAGATTTAAGAGAAGTCAAGAGGTGAAAATGATGAGAATTAACATTGATTAGATGTGGGAATGAGGCATCAACATTAGTGATCAGGTTTCCACATAGGCAGCAAGGAGGCTGGTGGTCCTATGAACTGAGGTAAAAAACATAGAAACAGTGGCATTGGACGAGCGTTATGAGCTCAATTTCAAACAAGTCGAGTTTGATATGCTTCCTGCTCATACAAATAGTCATGCAATCAGTCGTGTATCCTGATCAAGAAGTCCATGGAGATTTAGTTTTAATAAATAGATTTGGGATTCACTAACCTATAGATTATAATGAGTGTGTGGGTATGAAAGACGAGAATGAAGTGGGTCAATGATCTGCACTTAAGCCATTTAAGAGACAGATGAAAGGACAAGCAGATAGAAGAAGAACAAACAAGATGCTGATGGTTAGAAGCAAACACAGATACATTAGTATAAACAATATTTTGGTTAAACAATTTGATGATGACAGTAAGGAAAAGGATAGAAGGCAAAATACAGCTTTGTATTTTGTGCATTATATTACCATTGCTTCTGTGACTTAGTTGACTATAACGAATAGAAAGTAATGTAGAATCATAAACTATTAATAATTTACTATATTTTTATAGGTAGGTATTTCAGAAATTTGTTTACTGACTGACATCTATTAACCATTTGCGGTATAAAATAAGCTCTTTATCAAATTGATAATAGTGGGTTTTACATGCCTTCAAAATACTTATGTTGCTTACTAAAGAAATGACTTATTAAAGAAAGTCATTTGAGAAGAAATTTTAAAATTATAACAGTTTAACATAA
>RJWJ010048988.1:0-10367 GCA_004363605.1 Indri indri | reverse complement strand
GGTTGGGGCATGTGCCCAACACTGAAATCGTCACTTTAACTAGGGTGTAGGACTAGCCATGGAGCTGGAGCAGTGGAGATGGGGCGGCCCAACCAAACCACACAGACTTGGGGAGGTTTGGAGAACCACCCAAAAATGGGGCTTTCATCAAAAAAAGAGGAATGAGTGCTAGGGAATAAAACTTAAATGGCCCCACAATGAGACAGAGACAATGAGGCAAGGGGACATCTCAGGGGCAGTGAAAAGCAGCTCAGCACCTGAGCAAAGTCAGGCCAGCATGGTTCTGGGGTCAAGTATAGATCTGACCTCCACTATGTTGGCAGAGAGCCTTATTGGCCGCCAAAAAAAAGGTGTTTACCCTCCCATTATAGGGCATTTGTGACAGTCCTGAAGGTGTACCACTCATATCACCTTCAGGAGATAACTGCCCTTTAGCTGCAAAGACTGCAACTAGCTTTAGAACTAAACCATACCCTGAAAATCCGGTCTTATTCAGTGTTTTAAATAATATTTTTATAGACATGTAATGCATCTGTGGAAAAGTGCACATAAACATAAATGCACAAGATCAATGACTTATTACAAAACAAAACAACACTGTACACACCACCCGGGTCAAGAAAGAGAACAGAAGTCTCCTCCTCCCCCAACAAATTCTCAATAAGTTTTACATTCTAAGGTTAATAGAAGAAGCAAGTGTAGACCCCTTTGTCAACAGACTGACAGATCAGAAAAAGTGAGAAACTTCCTTTTAATGATTTTGTTTGCTTTAAGCTTAAGGAGAAAGTTTTATTTTTAAGATGTTTTCAAATCCCAGAACATTTTTTAGGTACTGGATAAAGAGAGGGGGAGGAAAAAGGCAGACATTAAATTTTGTTCTATCCTTGTTCAGGAGTTTGATCTTGATAAGCAAAGAATGTAATTAAAATGGATTACAGACTATTAAACACAAACAAGAACAAAATGATTGCAGTGTGTGCAAGCCAGTAATTAAAGCTTTAAAAGAGGAAAAAGTCACCATCACTTATAATGTTTATTTGTCAAGGTTAGTAACAAATATTGACATGAAAGCTTTTTTCTTTTATTTTCTTCTTAGCATCAGGCTCTCAGCAATTAGGGGGGCATAGTCCAGAATCAATATGGCCTCGGGTCTGAAGCAGTAAGATCCATACGTTTTAAAATTGTTGGCAGAATAGCAGAGTGGCTGCATAAAACAGACTTGCTTGCAACATCATTCAATTAGTGCATGTTACAAGATAAAGAGAAACAAATCAGGAACAGTATCTCCTTAAATTGGTTTTATCTCAAAGATACTCTTATAATAAGCATTAGGGAGAGACTTCTTACTGGCAAAGAATTTTATATTTTATCTTCAGTATTGAATAAAATTAATCCACAAAGTGGAATGTTTCTTAAAATATGTGATTAAAAGCATGAGCTCTGTGGTCCAACTGCCCAGTTGCACATCATAACTCTGCCACTTTCCAACTGGGTGACCTTGGGCACGCTGTTCAATTTTTCTGTCTCTCAGTTTCTTCATCTGTAAAATGAGAATAACAGTCCCATCTACTGTACAAGGTACTGGAAAGAGAAAATGAAATAATACATGCAAAGGTCCTGGTGTGCAGTAAGAGCTCATCCTCTGTTAGCTATTGTGTTAGTCAGGATAGGCTGGGTGTGATGCAATAACATGTAAGCCCCTGACTCCCAGCAGCTTCACTCAATGAACTTAATTTCCCACTCAAGCTGTGTCCCCATCATGGGTCAGTGGGGGGAGGGGTGGAAGAGGGCTGGGCTTCACATGGCCCAAGGGACCCATCGCTTACTTCAGAGCTACAGTAAGTGGCTACCTATACAGAGTGGAGGAAGAGAGACAGGAGAAACTCACGCAGGCCTTTCATTGCCACCACCCAGAAGTGACAGACATGACTTCCAATGTATCTCACTGTGCAGAAATAGTCTACTGAGTGTTCTAGCAGTGGCGGGTGAGTGGCTGGCGGGGAGTGGTGTTTGTGCTGAGACCTGAACGGCAACAAGGAACCAGCCAGGGGAGATCTGCAGGAGAATTTTTCCAGGCAGAGGGAACCAACTGGGTTTCACGGGTGGGAAACAAGGGCGGTATGGCCAGAACATAGAGAGCGAGGGGAGGTGACAGAAGGAGGCAGGAGCCAGCTCATGGCAGGCTGCACAGGCCATGGGAAGAGGTTTGGAATTCAGCTGAGGGAAGCTACTGGAGGATTTTAAGCAGGTGAAGGAAACACTCTGACTTGTTTTCAAAGGTCTCTGTAGCTACCCTGGGAGGAAAGAATGGAAAAGGTAAGAATGGGAGCAGGGGGACCAATGAGGACGCTGATGAGGTCTTCCAGGTGAGAGGTGGTGGTGGCATGGGGAAGGTTAGGGACAACAGAGAGAAGTGGTCAGATTCAGGGGACATATTGGAAACAGAGTGGGTGATAATGTAGCCTGCTTCACGACCCCCAGTCCTCCAACCAATCACCAGCATCTGGATCAGCCAATCCAAGAATCCAACAAAACTTTCCATCCTTGGGAAGGCCATGGAAAGAGGTGATGCCCCTAAATCCTTCTACTTCTCAGAGGTCTCCCATAGGTCCCTGGACAAAAGCTCTGCCAGGGTCTTTGCCAATCTCACCTTATAGTGAAAGACAAGTCAGGTCGATGCTTGTCAAATGAATGAAGACACCTAGTGCAAATCTCTCATTTTTTCAGGTTTGCAGCCCCCAACCCTTCAACTTACGTACTAGATCGCACTGCCAAGAGATCTAGCATTTAGAGCTCTGTGTGGATTAGAATCTTCTTTAAAATCGCGTGCCTCTTGAAAGTTTCCAACCTGCCAACCAAGCACTGGTTTTATCAGAGGTGTACTTAGTGTCTCAGGCAGGGCCCTAACCTGGAGGCCAGGGGTCTTGGCTCTGGTCTGCCCTCTCACCTGCTGTGGGGCTTAGACAACCTACCTGACTTCCCTGGGACAGTTCACGCCCCAGATATTTTCAAGTGTCAGGTACAGGGCCTCTGAAGACACATAAAACAAAAGTTCCTGGCCTCAAGTAGTTTATAGGAAGTTAGTGTAGATAGATGACCATTAACGTTATTTTTCATTGTAACCTTGTGACATTTCCAATATTGGGAATCCTCCCTTATCTGGCTTCATAAGAGGAGGTTGGTGTAGCCTGAAATGCCTGCTGTTTACAGACCTGGAAGCTGGTTCTCACATTTGATTTGCCCATCCAAGCAGTAAAATACCCATGGACCCATGTGTCTATGAGTTTGTACCCAAAAAGGGTTATAAATAACTCCTCTCTCTGGGGCTGTAATGAGGATTAATGAGGTTTAAGGTCTTGCCAAGCAGGGATCAGGCAATCAGGAAATTTTATGATTCACAGGATAAATCACATTTGTTAGGAGTGATCTCTTTGGACCAGCAGGGCAAAGGGCAGCAACCTCATCCTGCCATGAGCCAAGAATGCTGAGATGATGGTGGCTAAAGAGTAGAACCACTGGATGCACGGGGCAGGGGACAGGGTGTGAGCTGACATCAGGGGCTGCTGGTCAGGCCAAGGTTGGGCCCAGAAGATGAGCTGTAATCAAGGGAGAAGTGAGCTGCATCCCAGATATCTGCAGAGGTCTGCTGCAGACCAGCATGGGACACACTGGGGTGGGGAAGGGGAGGGGGGCTTAGGCACAAGATGGGCCCAAGTATCCGAGAATGAGAAATTGGCACCGTCTGGAAAATGGGGATAACAAGACCATCATCTTGGGTTCTCATGAGGACTAAAGGAGCGTTGCCTGTCCTTGGGGCTACAAGCAACAGAATTTGAATTTATTCACTCAACTAGCATTGAGCTGACTTGCTTTTCACTGTGTGGTGAAATCTGCAAAGACCTACTCACAACTTTTGTCCAGAGGTCTACGGGAGGTCTCTGAGAGGCAGGGGTTTAGATGTATCATGTTTCCATGCCCACCCAAAGATGGAAGGTTTCAATGGATCCTTGGATCAGCTGATCCAGGCTGGGGGTGGGGCTAAGGGGCCTTGTGAAGGTGACTGCATTGTCACCTGCTTTGCCTCCAGAATATCCCCCAAATCCGACCACTTCTCAAGACATGTGATTACATCAAGCAGGAGCATCTGTAACCCAGCACTGACAAGCTCCTGCTTCTGTTCCTGGCTGGAGGGAATCACTGACAAAGCCAGAGGGTTAGCAGCAGTTTCTGGAGAGTGAATTCTAATAGGAAAATCTCTCTACCTGAGTTGCAAGCCAAATAGTTGAGAAAAGGATATGACAAGAAAAAAAATCTAGTTACAGAATTTTTACTTTGATTCATTCATCAAACAGTAATTAATCACCTAAATAGGGAATTATGAAGGCTGAATTCAATCTGTAAGCATTTTTTTTTTTATTTCAGGCATTGTTTCCCTGGATATTGAAATTTGAATGTCATCAGACAGGCATTTACCCTCCATGTGCCACAGTCCTCACCACTTCCAAGTGCCTTACACCTGGTCTGCCTCGGTCACTTAAATTACTTGCCTGTACTCTGAAATCACCTGGTATATGACTCCTACCTTATCAGTAGTGGACTGGAGCCAGCTCATACTGACTCGTGAGAACTGTTACATTTTCAGAATTTTTTCAGGCAGTTCACATCCCATTGGTAGCTCGAAATGAATCATGAAGGGAATATTTACACTGAAATTGACAAATGCTACAAATCAAGACTTTTTATTCCTCCCGGGCAAAAGCACACTCCCACCTTAAATACTATTTTAAAAACTGGGCTAAGGGTTACTAGAAGAGGAGGGAGAAAAAAGAGAGATGCAAAGATAGAGCTGTTTCTTGCCTTTAAGGAGATTATGATCTTTTGAAATATTGAATTCAAATAATTTCAAACTACTTCTCCTTAAAAGCCATCCTATCATGTTCTGTGCAGAACGGTGGAACTCAACTGCGGTGATGGCAAATTGGTGTGACATGGAAGCTTTAAAAAACATTGATGTCTGGGACCTACCCCTAGAGCTTCTGCTGTAACTATGCTGCCTGCAGCCTGGCACCAGAACACTTGAAGCTCCCTGGATGGTTCTACAGCGCAGCCAGACGCATGTCTGGCCCATGATTATGAATACAATGCCTGACGTCTTTACAGGACTTGTTCACAAAGTGCTCTCACAAATCCAGTCTTTGTATAATCAGGGAAGACTAACTGCTCTAATAACCCCAGTGACAAACACAATAAGAGTGGTGTATGGTATAAAGAACACAAGTTTTGGTGCCAAATGAACTTCTGAGTTACACTTACCTCATCTGTAAAATGGGGACATTATGATAATTATCATAGAGTTCTCATGAGGATTAAAGGAATTTAGGATACTAGCAGCAACAGAATACCCTATTTAAAAAGGTTTATTATTTAACATAGCTAGAATTTTAGGGGTAGGGCAGTTTGTTGGTTCATTAGCTCAGCAAGGTTATCAAAGGCTCATCCTCTTTCCACATTTATGCCCTGCCCTCTCCAGGGTCTTTTGACTTTGCTTCCTCATGTTCACGAGATGGCTGCCACAGTACCAGGCATTGCATGTAGACATGGCAATATCTGGTGAAAGAAGGAAACACTTCCTCTCATTTGTCACAGTTTATTGGGGTAGAAAACCCTTCCCAGAAGCTCCCAATAGTCTTCTTCTTGGATTCCACTGGCCAAGATGGGGGTCATATATTCTAGCTGCAGGGGAGCCTAAGGAAGCAGGTTTCTGGTACTTTCAGCCTTCACCATGGCAGGTGGCTCTGCAGTCAGGATGGAACGGGTAGGCAAGGGCTGTTGAGGAAGTATATGAAAGGACCCTAGGCAATGCTTGCCACACACAGAGCTCAGTGTATTTCAGTTGCTCTTTATCCTCTCACCCCACCATTACAAACCCACCACATCATCCCTTACCTTCAGTAATTTTAACATTGGCCCCAGAACTGGCCCCTCTCCAAAGACCACAGATGCAGCTTGGCTGCACAGCTAATAAACACCAGCAGGTATATGACTCTTTTTAGACTCGGAGAGGCTATTACCCTGGACTATAAATATCCTTAGATGTTTGGCTTCTTCTCTCCCCTTGGGTGAAGCTAAGAACCAGGGGATAATGCCAGGTAGCTTCACCTCAGTAAAAGATACCCAGACCTCACCTATCTTCCAGCATTCAAGCTACAGGACATTTTTGTAGCACAGATCCCCAGGGCAGGTGTGCCATCTGTAGAATTCCTACCTGCCAAGGTGACCATTGTGCTCATTATTGAAACCCCACAGAGCAGTAATGAACCATTCTCCAGGGAAGCCACACCCCCCAATTAACAACATATAGGTCAAATCCCATTAGGGGAACTCCAGGGCACCTTTCAGAACCTTTTGTTACAAGGAAATCAGTTCCTTTGGAATATAGCTTGAAACAAGCCAGCTTAGGGTTAAGAATTAAAATGCTATGCTACATGTACTTTTAAACCATTCTTTTTAAAGTTATAAACTTGTAATCGCATTACAGAAAACTCGGGAAATAGAGAAAAGACAAGTAAAGCCTCCAATACTTCCACCAACAAATACAACCACTGTTGTCATTTTGGCACAATTCCTTCTTAACATTTTCCCTATACTCAAGTGTTTTACAGAGTTATAATCATAGCATACATACTATTTTTATTTTACTTTTCCAGCTTAAATTTAAGAAGTATTTACTGGGTATGTATTCCAGCACCAGACTCAGTACTAGATGCTGGGGGTCAGTGGAGAACAAGACGGGCGATGACAGACAGACAATGAGGACGATACAGCGTGGTGAAGGAATGGAATTGTATGGCGGGGGCAGGAAAACCCACTAGGGGAAGCCCCAGCCTGGACTTGCAGGGGAGTGCTCAAGGAAGGCTTCCTGGGTGAGGTGCTCTGTAACCTTAAACCCAAAGATGTGTAGCTGTGAGCTTGGTTAAAAGAACTGGGAGGAATGTTCTCTGCCGAGTGAAGAGTGTTTTCATGGCATTAAGCAAGTACGCAGTGCTTGGAGGATATGTCATGAGAGCCATTCAGCACGGTGGGAGCATGGACTCTGTTATGGACTGAACTGTGTCGCTCCCAAATTCATATGTTGAAGTTCTAACCTCGAATATGACTGCATTTGAAGACAGGGCCTTTCAGAAGATAATTAAGGTTAAACGAGGTTGTGGGGTGAGGCTCTAGTCCAATAAGACTGGAAGCAAAGAAAAGAGGAAGAGACACCAGAGATTTCTGTCCCTCTCCATGTGTGCACAGAGGGAAGATTCTGTGTGGATATAATAAGAAGACAACTGTGCACAAACCAGGAAGAGGGGCCTCACCAGAAGCCAACCCTGCTGGCAGCTTGGTCTTGGACTGTCAGCCTCCTAAATTGTGAGAAAGTAAATGTCTGTGGCTTAGGCCTCCCAGCCTGTGGCATCTTATTATGGCAGTCCCCTACTCCTGGTACCAAGATCTGTACCAATGAAACAGAACCAGTAAGATATATGATCTTTAGAGAGATAGACAGATAGAATTATTATAAGGAATTGGCTTACACAATTATGGAGACTGGTAAACAAAAAGTCTGCAGAGCTAGTGTCTCAGTTCGAAGGCTGTCAGGCAGGAGGATTCTCTGTTACTTTGGAGATGGTCAGCCTTTTGTTCTATTCAGGCCTTTGGCTGACTGGACCAAGTCCACTCACAATATGGAGGGCAATCTCCTTTACTTAGTCCACCAATTTAAATGTTGATCCCATCCAAAAAACACCTTCACGGAAACACCCAAAATAATGTTTGATCAACAATCTGGGTACTCTGTGGCCCAGCCAAGATGACACATAAAATTAACGGGAGTTTGACAGAGCCCAGATATCATCATGAGCTGCCCTATTAGCAAAAATAAGGATTTGGTACTTGATCTTGAGGTCAAAGGGGAGGCACTAAATGGTTTTAATCAGGGAATGTCATGCTTAGTGCGGTCATTTTAAGGACAAGCATTGAGGCTGCAGTGTGGGAAACACATTCAGGACTGCCCTGTACAGTTGGGCAGATCTAGTGCACAGCTCTAGTGTGGGCACCATTCCCATCCTGGTCTATGGAAATGGCATCTCCTGGAGTTGCGCAGGGTATAATCTGTAGCTCTGTACACAGTGGCCCTGAACACATTAGTAAGGGCAAGGCTGGAGGCAAGAAAACCAGTTAGGGAGCCATGGCGGTCCTGTAGCGAGAGTTTTCAGATATTGCACACAGTCATCATTTGGTGGCTTCCTCCCTGGGATAAACTTTGATTTACTTAACGATTTTCCTGATGTTGCATACAGGTATATTTTTTTTGCCATAGTGGTATTAGGTGTAAACAAATTTATTCTGTATTCAAATGCCTCCTGTATGATGATAAAATTTATCATCTCCCTGGGACCCTTTTGGGAGTAAAGGGGCTATAAATACACTGGGAGAACAGGCATAATCCACGGCTGTCCTGGACACAAGAAGGAATAGCTACCTTCCCTGTCCCATTCTTTCTCTGGATATCAAGCCTTCTGTCCATAGAGTTTCATTTCTAGGAGACTCAGGAGACAACTGCACACAATGTACTTACCTAGTGTCAAAAAGCTCTTTGGTTTCTTTCTATAGATTGAAACCCTATAATTTTTATGTTTCAGCAAAGTAAATTGCACTGTCTACGTTTATTTATATTCCCTTCACAACTTCAGTAGCAAGAGAATAGCTGAGAACATTACATTATCCTCCCACTTAAGTTGCTATGATTTCACAAGGGTTTTTTATTTTTATTTTTGTTTTTGTTTTTATCTCAGGGTGAATGTAGTCTCTCCTGAAGCTTTGAAGCAAGACTGCCAGATATAAAAAAGCAGAGGAGAAAGAATAAATAATTTTCTCTGTTTTTGGAGGAGAATAGGAGAAAGGAGTAAGATGCCAAATTACCAAAACTACATGACTGCTCTATTTAATATTTTTTAACTAAGAATGACTCAGTGGTCATTCTAGCATTAGATATCTATTCTCTGCCTGTCCTTTTGCCTCTGACTCCAATGGAGTTATCCAGAAAGGGATTCAGGAGGCTTCTGTTTTATGGCCTTTCTTGTATCAATGAAAGGTACCAGGGTTTCTTTTTAAACTTGGATAGGCCACTAAAAGGAGCTCCAACTGGAAGTAAAGAGAACCTACCCCTAAAAGAATGTGGCATAGACTGCTATAGCTCACTAACATTGATGGTTTATACTCCATCCTGGACAGCTCAATTATATTTCCCATCCTCCCCTGGAGTTAGGTGTTGCTACATAACTGGATTCTGGCCAATGGCATGTAAGTTAAAATGATGACTGCCACTTTCAGTCATGACCCATATAAACCTCCCACAAGCAATCCTTGCTCCCTTTCTCCATCTGCCTGCTGAATGGAGAAGACTCTGAGATTCTAGAAGTGAATGGAGCCACAAGATGGAAGGAACCTGGGTCCCTGAATGACTACTGTATGTAATAGAGTAGCTCCTACTCAATCCACATTGGAGCTACATGTTAGTGAGAAATAACTTACTATATTGAGTACCTGAGATATGAAGAGTTGTTTGTTATAGAGAGGCCTGCTTAGGATGAACAAATACAGAGGTACCTCCACCCTGTGTACTCAGTCAAAGAGATCTGAGAAGGAACAATAGCAAAGAGACTCTAGTGGGTGGATATTTGTTGGGGTTGTCTACATCTACCCATTTTGCTATCTATCAGGAAAGTGATTCAGCAGACAAAACTCCAAGCACAATTGCCTGCCACTACATCTGCTTCCTTAGGGGAGTGGCATGATTTTCCTCCTGACTAAAAGAGCTTTTATTCAGCAAAATTCTTGGTGAGCCATTTGGTGGTGAAAAGACAGTTCTCAGCACATAATCCTAGAGGCATGACACAAAGAGAACTAAAATTCCTCTTCATAATAAAAAACAAGCTGGGGTGTTTAAGGGAGAGCTCAGGAAGGATGGGTTGGGGGCGAGACAGCACCGAGCAAGGCAGCAAAGACCTGCTGAGAAAGGAGAGAGATTCCTGGCAGAGAGGCCTTTCAGGACAGGGTTCTAATATTCCATGTTTAGGTTACCTGCCATGCCTGCTACAGCATAAAGCCCTCTCCTGCTCCCCAAATGATCAACAAAGCAGCTGCTCACTCAACCTCAATCCTGTGTGTCATTGGAAATGATAGAGGTGGGTTCCAGCCAAGTGAGCCCAAAGTGAGATGCGAGTGTTGGAGAGTAGTTGAGACATGCACCCAACTTGGGGGTGGACAGGAGACAAACCCCTTCCCCCAAATATACCGTAGAAAGATGGACTCTTGGTTGGGGG
>RJWJ010048987.1:0-10411 GCA_004363605.1 Indri indri | reverse complement strand
TTGTTAATCGAATTCAATAAATGACTAAATAGACTGGGTATGGTGGCTCACGTCTATAATCCTAACATTTTGGGAAGCCAATGTGGGAGGATTGCTTGAGGCCAGAAGTTTTGAGATCAGCTTGAGCAAGAGCAAGACCTTTTCTCTACAAAAAATAGAAAAAATTAGCCAGGCATGGTGGTGCATGCCTATAGTCCCAGCTACTTGGGAGGCTGAGGCAGGAGGATCGCTTGAGCCCAGGAGTTCGAGGTTGCAATGAGCTATGATGACGCCACTGCACTCTAGCCCAGGCAAAAGAGAAAGACCTTATCTCAAAAATAAATAAATAGATAGATAGATAAATATGCTTTACATTTAAATCTTTGTAAAAATTTCATGCAAAAACAGGCACAAATCTTTTTAAAAGTCCCTTTGAGAGCAATTATCCCACACTGGGGCTCAGTCACTCTATAACTGAGAAAAGAAGTGTAGATAACAAGGACTACCCTGTTGAGAAACTTTTAGTGGCCTTGTACATGACCAAGTCTCAGCTCCTCTCCGTGACCTGTGAAGTGTTCCATGAATGAAGCCACGGCTTATACCCAGGCCACATGCCTCTCTATTCTATTACACGCAACAAGGCCGTCTCCTCACTTTCCCACAAGCACTGCGCCTTCTTTGCTGCCACTCTGCCTTTGCCTATGCTGTTCCCTCCCCAAGAATGCCCTTCCCCTTTCCCTCTATTCCTCCAAATTACTTCTGGTCTCCAAACTCACCTCCTCCCACCTCCCTCCTCCAGGCTCTCTTCTCATGCAAACATGTTTAACTCTCACACAATTTAGCACTTAAAAGTACACTGTCCTTATAACTCAATGTTAGCAACTTCATTGCAAGAACAAATAATCGTAATGATACTAAGCAGGATTCAGAAGCTGGACATTTCTTTGGTATCTCAAGTTTGGGGTCAAAAATTCATGTGAATTTTCTTACTAACTCCTCATGAACATGTGTTTGGTTTTGAAATTCAAAATAAAAATTCCCCTTGAATTTCCGAGCCATCCAGGGTAAATTGTTGTATCATGGGGGGAAAGCAGCTTTGTTATAAATTTGAACTAGTTTGCTTCTTGTGGGCATTACATTCTAGCATGGGCCAAAATTCAGGAGACACCATGGAGTGTTTCTAAATTGGCAAAACAGTTGTGTCAAAGAAAAGTGCTCCTATTGCAGAGGAACTCTTTGACTTTTTCTCCCAGGCCACACAACCCACTTTTTCTTCCTTATTTACCTGCTGGGTCCCACAGCCTTTACAGAGTCCAGTGAGCATGGATGGCATCTGCTTGACCGCTGAGGGCTTTCTGTAATACTGTGGGTATGCTTTGGCCATGCAGTTACTGATGTCTTTTGAGTCTGTTGCTGCCTGGATCTTGACTCTTTCGCATCCCTGAGATGAACAGTAACTATGGCCATCCCTGTGGCTTTTGGCTTTGAGATACAAAAACAATAACCTGCACAAAACAGAAACCAATCCATTTAGTTAGACTTACTGTTCAAAACTTACAAAATTCCTCAAATCAACTCATGGCCAAAAAAGGGACATTCCTCCAATAAAGTAAATTTTCCTTAAAAGAAAAAGAAATTACAAAACTAATAAAGTTGTTTCTGTTTTCTTCCTATCCTCCCAGGGTCCTAAGTCAAATGCAATACCACTTGAGAAAATATTTTGATACCCTGATTCAGTCATTCCGGAAGATACCAAATTTGATTTCTGGTTTGAATTAGTTCAATAGGTATTTTGGGAGGATGGAATTTGGTTTGGCTCAAAAAATCCTTGGAAAACTTTATACTTGTATTGAGTTTAGGATTCGGTAAATTGATGTGGTTCATTTTTTGCTGTTGTTCATAAACCATTTTGGTTTAAGGCACAAAACTGGAGTAATAAAAACAGCAACTCTGACTTGTTTGGCTAAGGACAGGCTATAGTCTCAAATCGATTTCTGTGATGTTTACCAAGAGCAGATGGGTCTGCTACATTCTGTCTATATTCAGGCCAAAATCAGGCAAAATGGACAGTTCCACCCATTTCTGAATAATCCTCCTACTGCCAAGATGAAAAGTCTACCTTCTAGGCAGCACTTCAACATCTGTCAGAAAACCCCGTCCTTCTAAACCAAAGAAAGTCAAGATTCTGTAGGACTTGATCAAATGTGATTGATTACCAGAGATGAAGAATTCACATTTTAAGATGAGGTCAGTGAACACGGCAAAGTTGCAATTACGAAGTAAAAATCAGCCATTGTCACAACATCCAGTAATTTTACCACATATACATAAGAAATGACAGGGACTTGATTAAGCATGGGCTTTTTGATATATAATTAAAATCATCAAAATGAATAGAATTAAGAATTAGAACCTCAAAGGCTGAGGGATTCTTGAAATACCCAGACCAGAAAATATTCTCTAATCTTTTTTATACATTTAATCATTAATTTGTGGCCATCAGACTGTCCTTACAAATTTGGGTGATTCTGTGTATTTTTGTAGAAAGTCAGCTGGAAATGTGGAAGTTCTGACATCTACAGAATAAAAGTCCAGGTAGGTTAAGTCTAATTAGAAATTGAAAATCAGAGATAATTATGATAAGAAAAGTTTTAGGCTGATTGCACTGGCTGCTGGGGGACCTGGAGAGCAAGTGAGTTGCATCTCAGTGCAAGGATAACCAGGCACTTAAGGACTGAGTCCCCACTTCATTTCCCCAATGAATCTCACCACCCTTCTCCCCACTCTGAATTTTCTGCCTTTCCCCAAACATGCCATGCCACATTCTTCCATGCCTCCAAGCATTTGTGCACACTATCCTTTCTGCCTGGAACAGCTCACCCATCTCTTTTTCTATCTCCTCCTAATTGTTCCTCAGGAGTTAGCTCCAGGGTCACCCTCTCAGGATGTCACTGGTTACTCTTAGCTGAACTTCTGAGTTACCCAGAAAGGCACCTTGAACATCCCACTATAGGACTTAATGCATTTAAACCTTTCATTCTCTGATTACTTGCTCTGCATGTCCACATCCTTCAATGCACTGTGAATTTGTAGAAGAAATGCGTCTTCTTCACATGGGTATCTTGACAGTGCTAGATGATGGTATATAGCGGGAAGGATGGGTGAGGGGGGAGACGGATGGAACATGCTACTTGCTGGAAGAGTACAGGAGAGGAAGCCTACCATAGCCCACAGGCTGACAGATGTAACGGGATAAAAGCAGACAAAGCCAACAGCACCCCCGGAGAACAGGATTACATAAAAAATGCAAGGATGCAGCCTAGAGAAAGTTGAAAGCAAATATGGCACAGTTACACAGGGTTTTTTTTTTTTTAAACTCAAGGTCAACTTGAAAGATAGCCTTAAGTCAGCAGGAAGAGAAAAATGAGCTTTTCACTGAAATATGAACTATCTAACACATGTAAATAATCATCCAAAGAGTTGTTATAGTAAAAATTATTTTAATTTTCAATTGGGCCTACTGGTTCTTCATCGACAAGGACAATTTCTCTCCATAATTGCCTTAATAAGTATATGGCAAACATCTTCACCCGATTCCCACTGCCAGCTGTAATTACCAGTCATTCTAGTTTCCCTCTCAACCTCTAACAGCAATATGCAGGGAATTACCCACATCGGCTGCTTTCCTAAACAGCCACTGTGCTGAAGGCTAGCAATTTTACCATTAAAGAAAAGTAGCAATAATTCTCATTCCCTGGTTCCACTGAATTACCCTGTGCTGGAGTCAAAATAGAATTTCCTCTCAGACTGCTTCCTCTGTAGTTCTTCCAGTGAATGCACAGGCTCGTACTCGTCGATTTTGGATAACGAACCATTCTGCCGCTGCAAAAAGCCAAAGGTAACCTGAAAACTTGTGTTTGATGGATAGCAGAGGCCAACCCGAATCCAGTCATTCCTTTAAAGGAGAGACAAAAAAATTAATTCACACTTGAGCCACTCTCTTTTGAGTATTATAGCATATGGAAATTTTAGCCACAGTTTTTTCCTCCTTAAATTTCCGCTGTGTGTTGCACCACTAACAACGGAAGTCCTAAACCCCGGCATACTAATGAATCATCCACCTTTATTATGTTTTTACCATTTTTATTTTAAGGAGTTCTCATATCGAGTATTTCACACGAATGTATTTACAATAATACTATACAAAAAATTCTTGATTTCAACAGAATTTCAGGGAATATGAATAAAAGTTGGATAAAACGTTGTTAGATACTCCAAACTGTTAACAAATTAAGTGAAATGGTTGGGTATGGACATACTAAGATGGAAATACTATTAATAATAGCCTGAGAATGGAAGGGTACACAGGTACACTTCTAAGGGAAACATTCTAAAGAATTTTTTTGTTCATAAACATATTTTTATCTTTCATAATTTTATTAGGATAAATTCCTAGTAGCAAAATTGCTGGATATAAAGGTCTATGACTTTTTAAAGCTGTTGAGGCATATCTTCAAATTGCCATAGTATTTTATCTCAATGTCCTTAAATATAAAATAAATCCTTTTTAAAAACCATTAAAAATATTTTCTCCTTTTTAGCATTTTATCTTTTTTTGACCATTTCTTATTGTGGTAAAATATACATACCATAAGATTTGCCATTTTAATCATTTTTAGCTAAATAGTTCAGTGATATTAAATATATTCTCAAGGTGGTGCAACCATCATCACTATCCATTTCCAGAACTTTTCATCACTCTAAAAAAATTTTAAACAATATATAACGAGGCCTTATAATTGTTCACATGGGTTTTACCCAGTAATCCCACTAAAGAATAATTAGAAATTCAGAAAAAAGATATAAAAGAAAATACAGTTTATAAGGTATTGTTTGTAATAACAACAAAAAAAGGCAGGAGAAAAACACCCTAAATGTTCATGGGAGAAGTGGGTAATTAAAAAATTATGGTTCATCCATATGCTCAGAAAACATTGAGGAGAAAGAGAGGAGAATACTAGAAATGTTTATAACGCCTTACTTTGATTAGGAAGATTACAAATTATTTCAATTTTCTTTATGTTTTTCTGTATTTTCCCTATTTTGTTTAACAAATAAGTACAGCTTTTATAACTTTCAAAGTGTTATTTTCAGACATGGTACTTTGACAAAATCTATGACCTCCCTATAATTATATTAAATGCAGGGGAAAAAATTGTCCATCTCTTCATCTTGCTTCTACCCATTATGTAATTTTTATACACTTTTAGCTAATTAAACAAGTATGACTGAATTTGAAGTCCATGTGGATTTTTGAAATTTCTAGGCTCAGCCTTTTTCACTTTCGAATGTTTTTACTTGCTCAGTATTTGATGAAAAGTTATGCAGGGCAGTTTCACAGAACCCTGCGTATCATTTCATTGTAATATCTCATCTCGGATTCATAACACTGCCTAATGTATCTTTTGAGTACTGATCGCTCTCTGACATTTCTTCTTCTCAACCTCTCTGACAATCATGTGTTTCTTTAATTGACTTGTCTGCAGCTCACTGATACTATCATACTGGGCTTTCAGAAACTTCACCCTGGACACAACGTGGACTAAAGATGTGGAGGCTGCTGCTGGGATCCAGGAAAGAGCTGAAGATGGCTTGAGCTCAGCCACCAGCAGAAGGGTGGAAATAAGCAGGGAGGGTTGAACGCCATTAAGAAGCTAGAACCAGCAGGGCTCGGCTTCTGATAAGATGGAGAGATAGGAAAAGGAAGCGTTAGGAGTGAGTACTGGCTTTTTGTCTTGATTGACCGTGTCGCGGGGGCACAGAGAACAGCAGCAAGTGGTAGAGAAAAACAGCAATGGTTCAGCTCAGAGCATGTGCCAGAGACTAACTATCTCAGAACAAGGGCATCTGCCTCGATGTCCACCCACCCTCAGAAGTGACCTGCTGAGAGCTGCATTCCCAGGTGTTCTAGTCCTTCTCTGCTCATTTCAACTGGGTGTTTACAAGTCAGAGCTTTACGGCCAGTCAGGTAAACAAGCCATTTCAATCTTTCAGTTCCATGGAGTCTCATCCCTCCTTTCTAGTTTCACCTTCTGTCACCTCCCCTGATGCATTCGATGTCCCCCCGCCCCCATCACACTGAATCCATCATTCCCCAAGGAGAATGGGCCCTTTCCCAACTCTGTGCTTTTGTAACAAGACTGATCGCTTCATCAGTACCACTTCCTCACTGTAGCCTGGCCCAACTCCCTTAGAATCAGTTGTTCTATCCTTTGTTCACTAAAAAATAGCTTTGGTTTATCTACTTACTTGGGGTTATTTTTCTCCCTGTCTCCTGTAAGATCCAAGAGAGCAAATACTTTTCTCATTCATCTTTATACCAACTGACACACAATGAACACTTGAATAAATTAATGCAAAAACAGAGCCTTGGATTCAAAGTGATATTATTAGGACAAACAGCTAAAAAATCAAGAAGGGACAGAACAATGCTTTCAGGCAGAGGTGGCAAATACCTGGCCTTCATGCCTTGACTTTTCAACCTCTTGCCCATAGCAGATATTACTAACTAATCTCACCACTTTCTTCTGTCAAGTCTAACTCAGCCTCAAAAATCTTTTAATTTTCCAGGTAACCAAGTACTCAGTTGGAACACCATATAAAACCCCTTCCTATCCCAGCTTTAGGGAATTAAAGCATTCAACAGACTGTATTAAAACCTATTGTTGAATGGCTTTCTGTACACAATAACTTGACCATGGAGAAAAAAAAATGCTTTTGAAATGACAAGATTCCATTTGTATAATCACTTAATTCTATCAACACAAAATACACAGCCTCCCACAAAAGGAGCAAAGTACAGGAAACTGACATTCTTTACTTGCTACTGAGGAAACACAAGCGATTCTTTTTCTCCACTAAATGACTATTTGCTCAACTGTTGGAAATGACAGTAACAAATACATACTTGTTGAAGTTGACGAGGTACAGAAAAGTGGTGCGCGGCGCCGGCCCATTCCAGTGGATGGTATATCCCTTCTCCAGCATGACCACGGGCTGGTACTGCGGAAAGGCAGCCTTCTGGTTAATTCCCCGCAGCACCATAGGGTGGGAAGGGTACTCATCTCGAGTGATGGTCATAGAAAGATTCTGGGTGCTCCATGTCTGTACGTAGACCTTAAAAAAAAAAATAAAATTAAGGAATTAAAGGGAAGCAAATGAAAAGTTGAAATAGCGAAACAGACATTTCCAGCACAAAGTCCAGCGTCTCCACTTTGAAAAGAGAGATTCTGTGATCGGCGCCAGATTAAATGAGCAGCAGCCAACTGTATCCTGAGCCACGCTCACAGCACGGCCTGCTTAAACCAGAAACGGTAAAAACAGATGACACGTCCTGCTAGCCAAGAGCTTCATCATCTCTTCCAGCACTACAGGCCAGCTTATTCATCAGAATATAAAACGTCTGGGGCTTACATAGCTTGTCAAAGTAATCTCTCAATCAGAAGAACGCACAGACAAAAAATTTAGTAAACTAATATCCTCTGGTCAAATCCAAGAGATTTTCCTCTAAACCAAGAGATGGAAAATTTATATATCTTAGAGCTTTGGCTTTCAGTTTTCCATGACCTACATCAGCCCGAGAAGTCATTTTTCACCCATTCAAAAATTAAAAAAAAGTTATAAAGCGCTCTGCAGCAACTGGAAAAACATATTAAACTGGGACAAATTGAAAGCCCTGAATTTATTCCAGTGGCATCTGAGCCACTTTCCATGCCAAAACAAAACCATCCCCAAATGCATCCTCCAAAGGACAAACCTCAAGACAATTTCTTAAAACAAATCAGTATCTGTAATCAAATTCTCCAGGAGCATTAAAACATTTGCAGGGTATTGGCATTTAATCTACAATACTTCAGTACTTTTCTCTGTCATTTCTGCAATCTTGTCCATATTGCTTCCTCAATTTTATATCCTTTGGCCAAAGTCTCATTTGGCCAATTCTCATTTATGTTTAACTCCTTCGATTTAATACTTTTCTCTACTGATACCAATTAAAGATTTAAAATAAACAGGAAACATGTTTTTAAGACCACTGATTATCTTCACTTAAATATATATTTAATATGTACTTTAATATACATTATATATATTTACTTTAATATATATTTATATCTAATATATATTTAATCATACATACACACACACATATATATAAAAGGACATACATATACCATATATCTGTCCCCCACCTTCTTCCCGAGGATAATTTAAGGTGCCACATGTAACCCTAATTCTCCCTATGTACCTATGTACTATGTATCTTTCTCCCTGCGTACCTTCATCCCTCAGGTCAGCAAAGTACAGATATTCCACTAAAAAAATATTTACAAATAGTTAAATAATGATTATTCTATCTTGAGATACAGTTGCTTCCATTTTTTGTCTACAACTGTATACTATATTATTTCTAAGTAACCACAAATGGCTGCAGATCTGGGCTTCTGGTCCAAATTTCAAATTCTCAGAAGAAAACTTCCTACCTGTGGTCCTACCATTCCCAGAGCCTACTGGGAAGTATTAGATGACTTATTTCTCTCTTTATGTCTAAATAAAAATAGAATTGCTACTCTGCTTTGTAAGGCAGAAGGATAAGATTCATATTCTCAAAAACATTAGAAATCCAAAGAGTTGAATACTTTACTGAGTGAATACTGAATAAAAGAAAAATATGTAACATTGATAGTAATAACTGTAATGTATAGAAAACTAAGAGCTATCATAACTATGTATTTTATAGATACATTTATAATCATTTTAAAAATATAAAGTTTTCATTAGCAAGTATCTACCACTTTAAGACACACACACACACGGCTAGCAGGAAATTTAACCAAAACTGTAGCTACAAAAAGACTAAAAGCTTTTTATTTTTTTTTTTATTTTAATTCTAGAATCTCTATAGATTGCTAGATATTGATGGGTAAACTTAATTTGGGGAAGGCAATTCTGATTAAGAATAAAACAAATAGAAAAAAGAAATCACATTTTAAACCATGTTCTTTTCTTCTTTGTTCTTTATTCTTCCCCATCCCTTCCTTGTCCCTTAGGCAAGTATTACATTTTATTTTATTTTATTTTATTTTATTTTATTTTATTTTATTTTACTCATAGGAATGAGAAGTCCCACAACAAAGAAGCTAATACCCCCATTGAACAAACCAGAAACTCTTTCCAGTCTCTATCCCCCTTAAGCCCTTTGTCTAATCTATAGATAAGAATCTGAACTTTATTTTAAAAAGTTTTTAAATTTTGGAGTAACATTCTTTAACAGTCATAATTCAAAGGCAGAAGAGCAACAAAGAATTCTGATCTAAGAAACTCCACCTATACAAAGCTAAAGTGGTAGAAACCACATAAAACTCCAGGGGCGCAGAGAAGAGACGAGCAGGAGGCCATGCACGCACTCTTGACAGGGCTCAGCAGGAGGGAAACATAGGGCTGGTCCTTCCCCAGGAAGACCACGCACTGCAAATAAGGGCATCTAGCAGCAAATCACCGAGAAGGGCTTCTTTCTTGCCTTTGGGGCTATCGGAACCCAACGCTATTTGGAAAATCCCTTGCTCTTCCTCTAATTCTCCTCTCCATGCTCTGATCATGCCTTTCCTTTACTCTTTTATCTCCCTTGATAGTCTATTATTAAATCCTACCCTTTAATTTTCTGAAACACGGGGAAAAACCCCACTCCCTTCAAAATTCTGGGGAACTGGTACCTCCTCTGTTCTGCAATCTCTCCCACCCATCCAAATATCACTATTAAAATCACCTTTACAATTTAGAGGCCTGCTCCTCAAATAATACTAATAGTGGCAGGCACTGTGCTATGTACCAGGCCGTATGCTAAATGCTTTCCATATATTCATGCATTCTATCCTCACGACAGCCTCATAGGAGAGCAGCTACTATTATCCGCACTGTTCACAGGCACAGAGTAGTTAATTAACTTGCTCAACATATATTTAGGAAATAACAGAGCCAGAATTCAAATCCAGGTAATCTGGCTCCAGGACCTGTGCCCTTAACTATGTATACTGCCTTGCACATTAGTTCATCCTGTTACACTGGGCATCAAGTTAATAAATACGCATTAGCTTAATGTTGTCAAAGAGGTGTGTTTCCCAAACCGTATCATCTCCTTCATATTTTCATGGACATGATTTCATGATATAATTAGAAGAATGTCCTTGGACTCTTTCCTTGTCCACTCATTCCTAATTCTCAGCTCTGTCCTTGGGAACATCTTACTTTCCATGTGACCTATAGATATTCTGCCTTCAAAGTCAGATTCCCTAATTAAGTAGAGATTATGACCCCGAAAGCACAGGATAAAACTCCCTCTTCGGGGACACAGCAGTAGCACGGCAAGAAAACCTGA
>RJWJ010048986.1:0-10403 GCA_004363605.1 Indri indri | reverse complement strand
ATTCCATGTGGAATGGGAGCTGTGACTGTCCCCCACAGTGCTTCTAAGGCCTCTGACTCAGTACTGCCCCCGGCCATCAGGTCTCATGGGCCAAAGGTCCTATGTGGGGAGAGCCAGGACTAAAGTGGTAAACTGGGGAGGGTGGGGGAGGTCTGGTAGGACATTTGCTGCCTCTTACACATTTAGGCCATCATTTGCATTAAGTGCTGTGGGCTTGTCTCTCAAAACAGATACTGAACTTATCACTATACTGCAACAGACCTCCCCTCAAAATCCATTTCTGGTATTTGAGGAGAACCCAGCCGATACTAAGAATTGGTTCTCTCACACCATTTTGGACCCATAGGACTCTTCCTGGCTCCTTTTAAAAGTGCCTGGTGATTTTTCCTTCCCTATTCATTCTCTGTTTAACAATCTATGTTAATATTTCTGAAGCATTAGGTGGCCTGTGCATTGATGGTACTTTATTCCCAAGGCTGGAAAAACTGTTTTCTTGGAATGGGATTGCTTTGTGTAGTTTAACAACCTGTGTTAGGCTATGAGTTGAACAATATTGCCCTTGTAATTATCTTGTCATAGCCACAAGACAATAGATGAAGGCATGTCTGCTCTGCAAAAGGCCAATTCAATTGTGACATTAAACAGATGTCATGATCCAAATGAAACACAAATAATGGGTCCATCAACCCAACCCAGTCATCTCCAGCCAGTCAGCAGCCCCCCCTCCCAACATCTCTACCCACTAAATTATAATAACGAACAGGTTATTATTTAAGTAGACAATTCAATATTAAAAAGTTAGAAAACATTCACTGAAAACACATTGTCCCCAAATTTGCACTGAGCTAAGTTTATTGAAGTATCTGCAGATTCCTCGAATCCAAATGATTTCATGTTTATGCCTGATTCTTTAGTAGTAGTTTCAGGGGCATTTTAATAAGAAGATTCCACCCAAATAAAGGTATTAGGCTTTGGGGCAAAGCCTCATTAAAAAGTACAAGCAGCACATTTCCCTGTCATTGCTAGAGAAAAAACTTTTAAGGAGAGAATTTCTCAAAGGCTCTTGCAAAGGGCTAGGGCTCCCTCTTGCCCACTCTCCCCAGTCCCCTGACAGCCGCTAACTTCCTTAGGGCTTCTGAGGAGTTCAGATATGATCATGCACGAGCCATGTGACATAACCAAGTTGGGAGAGGGGCTTCACAGTAGGCGCCCGAAGGCGTGAACACCGGGCATGGGCAGAGAGGGAACTCCCTGGGGGAGGAACTGCATTGATCTTCTTTAGTTCAGAAAAGGCATCCTGATCTCTTGGTTAGAAAACACAAACCAGCGCTCAGCGCTTCCCCTTCGCCACTTTATTTCAGCTTATTTGCTCCCGTAAAGCTCTGGGATGCACGAGCCCCGCGCGCTCCAGCTTTCTTAGCTGCGTCCGCTGCTTCCCCAAAAGCCATTCCCGCTTGCTTTCCCACCGGTGTTTCCATTTTCTTTGCAGACTATGAAACCAGCCGGCCACCCGCCCCGCTCGGTCCCGCAGGTGCCTCCACAGAACCACACTTTGTACCTTCTGGGGACGGATGCTCCAACAGTCAGACCCTGCCAGGTGATCCCGCCCCATGGGAGGAGCGGCGGGTGGAGCCGGCGCACGACGGTCCCCGCCACGGCTCCTGGGCTCGCGCACTGTTCGCGCCCCGGACCCCGCAGCACCGGCCCGCTGAAACGTCACCTGAGTGCCCGTCGTCCTCCCCCTGCGCACAGCGACGCGGTGGCCGGCGGCCGCCCTTCCTCTCGGCCAGGCTGCAGACCTCTCTGAAAGCCCTCCTGGCAAAACAGCTCGCCGCGGTGGGGGCGCAGTGGGAGGGTCTGCAGCGCGCCCCGCAGTCTCAGGTCGCGAGCGTCAAGAGCAAGAAAAGGCCGAACACCCCAAACTGCGGGGTTACCTTTGCCGCTTAAAGCAGGCTTCGTCCAATCAGCACGTCTTTATTGAGCGCCTGCTGTGTGCCCAGCTCTCTTCTTGGGATGCCTTCGCGAATAAAATGTTAAAACATCTCTGATCTAGCAGAGCTTGTGTTTTTTTCAAGTGTTTCTCTTGACTCTCATAGCAACGTAGGTTCCTGTGAACATTTGTAGGTGTTTTTAGCTGAGCAGTTAAGAAATAGAAATCGGACCTTCTTTTTATAAAATTGACAAATGTTTATTGATGTCCCAAAGGTTAAAAAGAAGGGAGGGAGGGAGAGAGAGACAGAAGGAAAAAGAAACCTATACTATCACCAAGTGTTATAGTTTTGTTTGTTCGTTTTTTATGAACTTTGGCTTAGCCTGATTAAATCTCTTTGGCACCCACAAAACTAACTAAACCCATCAAAACTGCTTGACAATGACCTTGAGCTTCCTGCTCTCCCCTTGATCAAATCTGCTGGCCTTAGTTGCTACTTAGCAAATGATGGAACTAGATAGAGTCAGATCACTTTTTACCCAAGGAAGCCTTATTGAATTTTGAAGACAGTCTACCCAGCATTCCATCCCAGCATCATCATTTACTGTTATGCATATGACCTTGGGCAGATTCTTGAATGTGGTGAATCCTCAGTTGCTCCTTTCATACAACCAGAATTGTAAAACTTCCCTCCCAAGCATCCTGGAAGGCTTCCTCAGCTTGACACATGCAAAAGTCCTCAAACCAGGCCTGGCATCTAGTAAATGTTCAATAAATGGTCCCTATGATAATTATCATCATTATAACACCTTTTATTATAGAATCTTTCCTCCACCTATATATAACATGAATGGTCATAGTGGCATGGTGAAATGACCTATTAAATTAGAGAAATCAGAAAAACATGAAAGACTGGAGAAATTGGTTCAAAAATTCAACAGATCAGAATTTTAAAAACCAAATATAGAGTCAATGATTGTACATTTCAGAACTGGAAGGTGCCTTGGAGTTAGTGTTCATGCAAAAAGATGTCTCTAAATGAGTGTGTGCGCCAAACTTTCTTTCAGAAAAAATGAAGGAGGTGAGTATGGGCAATGGAATTTAAAGACAATTTGGAGTTCAAAGTGAGAGATTTCAAAGCATCTCTGAGGGAAGCAAAACAAGAAACAGCTGACCCATCTCTTAGGCTGATTATCTAAACCTCCTCTACAACACACTCATTGGAAAGCATTTTCTATTCCTTTAATAATATAAAAATGCAGTCAACTATGGATTCATACGTCTTACATTTTAAATTCTTCGAAGTTTATTTTCCTGTTCAACTTACTTATCTCTGACCAGATTTTGAGTCCTTTCCAAGTAAATTCAGGGTGGCTTGTCTTGCAGTTCTCACTTGTAGCAATTCATCTTAAAAAGACAGGGGTATCTGCAGTGCTAGTTTTTGCTACCTTAATTCTTTATTTCAGCAATTGATAATGATGAGGATGATGATGCTGATAATCAAATTATACCTAATTGTTTAAATGAAAGATAAAAAAAGCTTTTAGTTATTGTTGCCACATTGTAGCCCAATATTTCTAGCCCAATAAGTTGACTTGTGTTTTACAGGGCATTGTTGGCTAAAAGACATGTGCTAGAGATCACTATTCAGGAAAATATCATCATATGAGATTTAATTGCATCCTTGCTTATGTTTGATAATTTCCATAGATGTTGATGGAGGATATGTGGCCTCATCTTACATTTTGGTGCCAATTTTATGTGTACTTTAAAAAGTATCAATACATTATTTATTTTTATAGTGACTTTGGAAGGTATATAGGTTGAGTGTTCTTCCATTTTATTAACAAAGAAATTGAGGTAAAAGTTAAAATAAACCATAGACAGTGAAATAGAGGCTGATCCAGAAATAGAATCCCACCCAGTTCTCACCCTGAACCTTGAGCTGTTTTATGAAGTCTACATCTTCAGAGAGCACCGGGGGAACTAGAATGTTGAATTAAACCCTGCCCCTCTAACACCGGGGCCTTTTTCCCTCAGCTGGAAACTGGGAGGACTGGGTGGGGGGTGCAGGGGAGGAGGGAGACTGGTTGGAGTTGTGGGGGTGGTAAGACAAACCACTTCAGGTTACTGGTGATGTGGGGATGGGAGGAGCTTCTGTTGACCTGGTTTTGTCCCACTCTGCAGACATTTGGCTATGCTTATCAGATAAACTTTCATCTTGTTGAAAGATTTTTGGTGGGAATGTTAGACAGCGAGGGACCTCTGGCTCCTCCTGGGGACAAAGGTGGGCATTCTAGTAATTGCCACACCTGTGGGAGGAGGGAATGCCCTATCAATCTGCTAACTAGAACTTTGTGTTCCAACTGCAAAAGAATGCAGAGGATTCCCTAGCTGGAGAGCCAAGCAGCACAGGTTGAATAGGGTCCAGAAGGTGACCTAGAACCACCCAAGGCTGATTATCATGTCATTAGGTTAAATCAACATTGCGGTTCACCCCCTGCCCCATGGGCTTTCAGAGAGGCTCATGGGAGATCTGCATGTGTAGACTCCAGTTATGTAACTCCCAACTGTCCTTCAAAGTAGTTTGATGGTGACGTCTGAACCACGAGGAGAAGGGCCCAATCCAGACACTATAAAACAAGTCCCTAGACCATAATGAAGGCCCTTTTGTTATGACAAGGGATCTATTTCTTGTCTGTGGAGAACATACCTTGTTCTTATTCTGTGAACCTATATTTCGCTTGTTCTTCTGTAAACCTATATTGTCCTTCCTCAATACACTTTGTTCACCTTTGCTTTTGGCATGTCTGGTCATTCTTTGGCCAAGAGCACACCAAGAACCAAGAACAGATAACTATGATCCAATATGCCTGAATTCTCGACTTGCTATTACAAAACCTGGGATGAACAACTAGAACAACTGACAATGATTGTCAAGCCTTACCAATCAATTAGACTCTCTAAAAATTTGCTTATTAAGTATGTTCCCATTTGCCTTCTCATGGCTGCTGAATTTTACATCAATGATTTGCCTGGTATGGCTCTAAATTTCTAAATGATTAAAAATTATTTTCCACTTCTGATGCTAGCCATATTTCAGAGTGATTTTATAATCAGTATAAGAACATTTATTAATATTTGAAAATAAATGGCCAATAAATTATGCTGATCAATTTTAATTAAATTTATTTTTTTAGTCACATATCTAATATTTACTATTAAAGTCACTTGGAAGCCATGCTGGTGTTAAAAATGAGAATGAATAATCTGCAACACTGCTTAACCCCTTTTTCTCCTCATTTTTGAGAAATGGAGAGTACATAAAGGAAAACTCCTTTTCAAACTTAGTCCCAATGCCAAGGCTTAGGGCTGCTTCCCAAGCACAAAAGAAAACGCAAGGAGTTTCAGGAAACAAGTAGAAAACAACTCACTTTTTATTTAATTTGCTTAATTATGAGTCATTATTGATATCCGTTATATTCTCTAATGGGCTTTGGCTTATGCCTTTATTTTAAACACTAACAGATGGTAATGTTCAAAACTCATCATTGGCAATGCCTGTGTTCAAAAGCTGCCATTGGCAATGATGTCTGTGCAAAAATTTTTACTTTCTTTCTCTCCCACTTTTTGAAGAATGGTCATAGATTATCACATCAACTGTCTCAGTAAGCATAAATCATTATAACATGGAATGTCTTAAAACAAAGTGAAAAAATCACTTGATCTTTTAGATTTTCCTTCTCTTAGGTGGACTTCTTTCTTTCCACTATATCTGCCCCTAGTTGGCTGGTCTATGGTTAGGTGTCATCTGTTAACTAAAGTGTTAGCAAAGCCTCATTATTCTTTTGTTTGTATTTTAGTGGTACAACAACATACTCAAGAGACTCGAGGAACTATTCTATAAGGGTAGAAAGACAAAGGATTAGATTGACAATATTGACAATATTCTAATCGATAGTCTCTCATATCTTGTGTGCAGTTGGCAAGCCCTGGCAAATACTCTTGAGGAAAGGTCTGTGCTAAAATTGGGATTTCACACCTTGAAGGAGTTATAATTTGCTACTTTAGAGGATTATAATTAGCTACTTAACCTTAATTTGCTTTTCTTAGGATTTTGTAGTATAATAGAGTTATGCCAGTACAAAGTTTTGGAAATACTGAGAATGAACAATAATTGCAAAAGTCAGTTTCAAGTATTAAGGAATTGAACAAATTATATTAAGGAAGAAATTTGATTTGTTTTGGAATTCTACCCGTAACATAAAAATCATTCTCTAGGACAATTCATCCAGAGGCTAATGGATTGAATGGTTTCAATTTACCCTGAAGACTTTGCTTCACTGCCAGTGTTCATTCAT
This sequence comes from Indri indri, assembly GCA_004363605.1. Taxonomy (NCBI): domain Eukaryota; kingdom Metazoa; phylum Chordata; class Mammalia; order Primates; family Indriidae; genus Indri; species Indri indri. The sequence goes on along the minus strand of RJWJ010048986.1, from coordinate 4,112 downwards.
TCATTCGTTTGATCAAATGACTAGTGAACCAGCTAGACAATCAATCAACCAGCCACTTGGCTGCCAGCCAACCAACTCACCCACCAATCAGCTATTCAACCAACCAACCAGCCAATCAACCAGCCAACCAATAAACCAACCCATGTACTACACACCAGTAATTATTCCAGGTACAGAAGGTACAAAGATGAGCAAGATATCATCACTGCCAATGAGGACTGACTTTGTAATCTCATGGTAAAAATAAATTAAAAATTCACAGTACAATATGAAATGGAAATAAGGTATGCTTTTCAAAATAGAAGTAACACATATTAATTCAGTATTCTTATAGAAGGTCTATTTTTATGGGTTTGCTCATGTTGAGTAGCAGAATTTTGGCTGGTTAGTCAGGGTATACAGCCTGGCTTTTATCCTTGAAAAAACTTGAGAGGAGCTCTACCTTGGGTTTTAAGAAAGATGACCACAAAGATTCACTGTGAACTACTGACTTTAATCTTTGGAATGAGAACTGTCTGTTATGTACTAAACAGTTATCTTTAGCATAATTATAGACAATCAACTATATATATTATAAAAAGGGAAGGTAGATGTTAATATCCAATTCCATCCTTAAGAGTTATGAAAATCTTCAACTAAGCAAATTTAAATGAACTGTCTTTTGTTTAATCCTGTCTATATTTCTCCTGCTGCATTAGGTTCAATAGTCCTCTGCTATGTCTCCAGTGCTTCCTGGGCTGAGATAGAAATGCCAGGACTCATTTTCAGTCTCAGCTAATTCATTTGCACAAGTTCCACTTTGACTTCAGAGTTTATAGGGAAAATTGCCTGTCAAAATTCTCTGACAATTGCATGCTCTTTTTACTAGGGTTACTATACATCTCAGTTTACCTTGGACAATTGCAATTAATGCCTGATGTTCCAGTGTGATTATTAATCATGTCCAACACCACTGGTATGAACTCCTGGGGCAGCCAACTATGTGTCCTGCTTATCCTATGGGAAGGGATGGGAGTGTGACAGTTCACTCCCTTTGCCTTTGAGATTAGGCAAGAGCTGAAAATGGAGCAGAAATGTGGGTACCATGCTATGTCCTGTGAGGCACCATAAATATCTTTTTTGGGGGAAGTAGCTCAGAATTCTAAGGTTTTACCATTTCATGACCCCATCAAATGAGTTTCAGAACCCCTCCCCCTCCCCTATGCCCCCACCACTGCCACACATACATGGAATTACTCTCTGGGAGTTAAGTGTTTAATTGCTTACATTTTTATGTTTACAACATTTATATTTTTTGAATTATTGTTTCAATAATATATAAATGCCCTTCATTTTCTTGACACAGATACTCAGAAAATGATTCAGTTTGCCCAGTTTTAGTGAAGAGCCACCATAAAGCCAAGGGGAGATTGAAGAGAACTCACTGGTTTACTGTTTCTCAGTCTTGGCAAATGTCATCTCTTTCTTTCAAAGGCACACCGTGTCTTTGTGTATTGAGCAAAAATAGCTCCATTATATAGTAAAAAAGCCATAAGGTATTTGACAAATTCCAGATTATAAAACATGTTTATAGCAGAATTAATATTAAAATCAAGAGTAGAAGCACAATGAGGAAGACAGATCTATGTTTGTGTCTAAGTATGAGTTGGAATCAAGTCTAAAGACCCCTGTATAAGTTGTATGCTTTGGGGAAGGTCATTTAGTATTTCTGAACCTCAACTTCATCATGGATAAAATGAGGAAAAAAAACTTGCTCTACTCACTTCATAAGGTAAACAAATATGAGTAAATATAGGAAAGTATTAGGTTATTAAGTATGAAATGTCCAATTTCCTTAAGTACTAAGTATGACAGTTGATGTCTCCGACATTTCACTTTGACACGTCTTGTTTTATTTTTATTGTGAAGGTACAGCCTCAGTCTTTCAAATGCATGGCTTGGCTTGTGATTATCTTTTAAAATTTTTTTTAGAGCAATTTTTGTGAAACCATGGATAAGTCAAAAATTTGTATTATTTTTGAATATGAGTTCCGTCATGGAAAAAATACAGCGCAGACAGCTTGAAATATCAACAAAGAGTTTGCGAAGGATGTGGCTAATAACGACACAGTACGTTGATGATTTGAGAAGTTCCATTCTGGTGATTTTAAACTTGAAAATAAGCCATGTGGGCGACCTGAGACCAAGGTGGATAATGATAAGCTGAAAGCTATAGTGGAAGCGAATCCCTCTCAACCTACATGGGAATTAGCAGCAACGTTTGATGTTACTATTTCAACAGTATTGAACCATTTGAAATCAATTGGCAAAGTAAAGAAGCTGGATAGAAAGATGGGTACAACGTGAATTAAATGAGTGTCAGAAGAGACATGATCTCGAAGCTTGCCTTTCTTTGCTGTCATGACATAAAGGCAAATAATTTCTACACCATATTGTTATGCGTGATGAAAACTGGGTTCTTTTTGACAATTGCAAGTGTTTCTCACAATGGTTGAATAAAGATGAAGTGCCAAAACACAGTCTAAAACCAAATATTCATCAAAAAAAGCTAAGGGTGGCTGTTTGGTGGTCCAGAGCCAGTATTATCCACTACACCATCATGAAACCCGGTCAATCAATTACAACAGATGTCTACTGCAACTAATTGGATGAAATGATGAGAATGCTTGTGATTAAGTAGCTGAGATTGGTCAATAGAGATAGGCAATCCTCTTGCAAGACACCGCTTGACCACATGTCGCACAAACAACGCTGCGCAAACTACAGAAGCTGGACTTGGAAACTCTCTGTCATCCACCGTATTCACCAGACCTTGCACCAACTGACTACCACTTCTTCCAGGCTTTGGACCACTTCTTGGAGGGAAAAGTATTCAATTCTCGACAAGCTATGGAAAACGCCTTTGGAGATTTCATTGCCACTTGCTCTCCAGGCTTCTTTGCTGCTGGCATAAACAAGCTACTGTTAAGATGGCAAAACTGTGTCTGTAGTTTCGGTGCATACTTTGATTAATTGCACTGCTTCTTGTTAGATATATAATAAACTACACTTTTGATTCAAAATAGAACATTTCAAATTTAATGACCTAAAATACTTTATCTTCAAAGCACCATGTGAAGATAGGTGGTAGCAGAGGGGTCTGTCCTTCAGTCTCTTTGGAGGTATTGTACTCACAGAAGAAAGAAAATATATCCACCCAAAAGGGGAAATTTCTTAGTCTGTCTCTCTCTCCTTTGGCAACTCCACTTCCCCTTTACAGACTGAAATCAGACAAGTTCAGGCCGATAAGACCTCACTAAGAATCTATCAGGTCATAGCAATGGGTGTGAGGTAGGCAGAGGGTGCTAGTCAATGGTGCACTTCAAAGATGCTAACTTTGCAAATTCTGTACCCCTACTTCCCACTCTTGCTGGCATCTGAGCTTGGTGTTGGCTATAAAGATAAGTAAGACATGGTTTCTTCCCTAGGGAGCCTGCAATCCAGAGAGGGAGACACACACACGTGTGTGTATCTATATCTATATCTATATCTAGATTAATTTCAACATAATGCAATAAACAGTATAATAAAAAGACAGTCACAAAGGAGTGTGGAGGCACTTAGCTAAGTCTGACTCTCATAAGGTAAGTTTAAAGATGGATCTTAGGTACCAAGGATATTGTGTGTGTCAGAAAGCCTTCTGTGACAACCATTATGGCAGAATTCTCAGGACTTGCAGTGGGTCAGAGTTTACACCTCCCTGCCTGCAGTGTGAAAATAGCAAGCACAGATTTTGTTGTAAGATAGACCAGTGCTTAAAACCTTATTCTGTCAATTGTATTTCTGAGCTTCAGCTTCTTTGTGACACAAGGGTGACAATATCTACCTCAGTCTACTGGAATGTAGCTCTACAAGGGCAGGGTTTGGGCCCCTTTAGTTTATTACTGTGTCAACATAACTCAGAACATGGTAAGCACTATGGCCCTTACCTTACCTAGTAAAGACTTACTGACCCATAGTAAGTGCTCAATAAATAATTGTTGAATTTGTTGAATAAATGAAGGTACCTATTCATCTCCCAATCTTCATTTTATTTTTTTAATTTTAGTAAAAAGCCACAATACAGTAAAGAA
>RJWJ010048985.1:0-10403 GCA_004363605.1 Indri indri | reverse complement strand
ATACTTACTGAGCACCTATTATTTGCCAGACATTTGAATGAGGATTTGAAACCCCCACTGGGTTATTTAGGCCCACTCCTTGAGATGCAAAGGAACATTGATTAAGCTCCTGCCTAGTACTAGGCTCCTAACATGGAGACTCTCATTGGCTGTTTACAACCATTTGAAGCCATTGTTATTACCCCTGTTTTATATATAAGGAAATGAGACTCACTCTGAAAGGTCCAGAAGCATGCCCAAGTTTGGGCAGCTATGAGATGCAGCAGGCATCACCACTATGCGGCCCTGCCTCTCAAGTTTCATTAGATGCCAGGTGGATGACCCTTTCTTAGGACTCTCGGTCATTTTCCATCATCTTATCCTTCCTCAGCATTTAACTGAGGAAAAATTAAAGACAGGATCACTTCTTATAACTTTCAACACAAGTCAGTTAAGGCCTGCATGATCCGTGGCCTCAACCTCAGGCCTTACAACTGGGTGGGGAAAAGCATCTTTCAGGACTCGTGGCAATTACTGCAGAGACATAGGACTGCCAGACAGGTGGGCAAAGAGGCTCAAGGCTGTCACTATCCACTGCGCCGCTTCTATTCCTGGCCCCACACCTGCCCTTCCACCGCCCAGGTTCTGTCTTCAAGCTCCAGGTAAAAATTGGTGGAATGAATACCCAGCAAGCTGGGGAAACACCCATGCACAGCCCCTCCTCTACAGCAAGAGGTATAGAGTCAGCTGGACACAGGTTCAAATCCTGCCTCTGTTACTTACTGGCTAAAGGAATCACCTTCCTTCTCCGGGACTGTAAAGTAGGGAAGATAATGATGACAGATGATGATGACATCCCCTGAGGGCATCTGCTGAGAAACAGACAAGGTCCTACATGTAAACTGCAGTTCCTCCTAGAAGGTAAGCCCCATGAGGAGGCATCCTTCTTCCTTGGCTTTAGTTGCAGTGGAAATACTGCCAACTAGGATGGGACAGTAGGAATTTGCTCAGTGACTTTCGCCATCGGGCCTCACCTCTCACACAGCACTCAACAGCTGTCTCCCAGCTTGAAAGGTGGGCTGAAGGAAGCGAGGCCAGGCTGGCCCTGCCCAGACCTTGGTGCCACCTTTTCTCCTCCTCTACCACCCAGGCAGGAATCCCCTCTGAATTCCTGCTCCCGGACGAAAGAGAACCCCATCAACCCACTGCCTCCCACACCCACCCAGCCGGGGCCCCCAGAGGCCAGCTACGAATCCTCCTTGCCACCCGTCCACCTGTGCCACCCTCTCCACGCCAGGTAGCTTCCCCTTCACTCATTCCCCCGAGTCTGCTGGACGACGCACTGCGCGCCGGGGGCCGAGGTTAGTGACATTAGCGCTACGTGCGGTGAGGCTCAGTGCCAGGCCCTGGGCTAAGTGTTTTATAAATATTAGCTAATTTAATCCTCATGGCAAGCCGGTGAGGTAGACGTTATTATGAGTGCATAATGTGAGTACAGTAGTCCCCCCTTATCTGCCAGGGCATGCGTTCCTAGACCCCAGTGGATGCCCAAAACCGCAGATAGTACAAAACACCACACATGCTGTTTTTTCCTATGCATATGTACCTATGATATAGTTTAATTTATAAATTAGGTACAGTAAGAGATTAACAACGATAACTAATAACAAAGTAGAACAATAATACCATTATGCCAGCATCACTATTCTTGTACTTTGGGGCCATTATTAAGTAAAATAAGGGTTACTTGAACACAAGCACTGAGATTCGGGGACCATATACTCTGATAGTCGATCCGATAACCCGGAGGGCTGCCAAGCGACTAACAGGCAGGGAGCGTATACAGTGCGGACACGCTGGACAAAGGGACGATACACACATCCTGGGCAGGAAGGCGCGAGATTTCATAACTCTACTCAGAATGGCCTGCAACTTAAAACTTAGGAATTGCTGGGCCGGGCGTGGTGGCTCACGCCTGTAATCCTAGCACTCTGGGAGGCCGAGGCGGGCGGATCGTCCTGAGCTCAGGAGTTCGAGACCAGCCTGAGCAAGAGCGAGACCCCGTCTCTACCAAAAAAAATAGAAAGAAATTAATTGGACAGCTAAAAATATATATAGAAAAAATTAGCCGGGCATGGTGGCGCATGCCTGTAGTCCCAGCTACTTGGGAGGCTGAGACAGTAGGATTGCTCAGCCCAGGAGTTTGAGGTTGCTGTGAGCTAGGCTGACGCCACGGCACTCGCCCCTGGCAAGAGAGTGAGACTCTGTCTCAAAAAAAAAAAAAAAAAAAAAAAAAAACTTAGGAATTGCTTATTTCTGGAACTTTCCATTTAATATTTTCAGACCTCAGTTGACAGAGGGTAACTGAAACCTCGGAAAGAAAAACCTCAGATAAGGGGAGGACTGCTGTAATTGAGGTTCTGAGAAGTGGTCACTGGCCCACTGCCACAAGGAAACTGGGATTTGAACCCTCCTGTCTGACCTCAAAGCGTACCTCTTTCCACCATTCTACACAGCCTCTGAGCACCTCTGTTACATTGTCTGTGATTTACTTTAAAGCTCTGCAGTACTGATGGTGAGATGTAAGCTATGTTTCTAAGTTAAATTTAATCTACCCCTAGGGGATAGATGGTTAACATTTGCATAGCTGAAACAGGGATCTACACTCCAGGGTGGTTATTAGCATGTCAAGTACCCTAATTAGGAATTCACATGTAAGTGGGGTTATTTAGAATGTAAAGGATGAAACTGTAAGCACTTCAAATATTGCTATTTAATTTGCATTTAGAGTAGTTATCAAGGAGCATTAATTATTAATAATAAGGAGCATTAGAAATAATTTTTCACTGGTAAAATAAATGATGGTCAAGAAATACGGTTGGCTTACAATATCGTATGGGCATCTCCACTCTAGCTGGCGTCAACAGGACCTGGGAGTAGGATATAGGTCCAAAATTCTGTAAGGTTCTGTGTCTCCTACACAAGAAGTCCATCACCTGATGCAGCTAGAACACGGGCCAACCCTGACATCGGAATATTATTATGCTTGTCTCAGCCTGAATTTTTTGTGCAAGGAATTTTTTGTGTCAATATGCCTCAAGGACACAGAGAAGGGATTGCATAGAGCCTAAAGGAAAGCGATTTATGATGATTTTTATGCTTATTGGCTAATAAGTGCTTGTACTTGTGAAGAATTTAGCCTACGACTAGCTTTCATTGTCACATAGGTTTTGGGAGGAAGAGATGTAGTTCCCAAACCCACCAGAAAGAACCTGATTACTGTGGGACAGATGATGACTTTAGTCAGTTCGCAGCAGAGTCCAGTAAGCCAGACCCCTGCCTTCAAGTAAGAGAGAGGAGAACCCATTACGAATTCTAAAACTCTGTCTACAGTCTCACAGTGAGGGGCAGTTTAGTGTAGTTGTTAAGAGACCAGGTTCTGGGCCAGATTGCCGGATTAGAATTCTAGCATAAGTTACTGAAAACTTCTATGTGCCTCTGGTCTCTTCCTCTATGAAGTGGCAATATTAATTATACTTCCTCATAAGACAGGATCACATGGGCTACTGAAGGAAAAAGCACACTGATCAAAAGAAGGCCCTCAGCAAATGTTGGCTACCACTGTAGTGGAGGGGGAATAAGAACTGCTTTTCAAGAGTCACTCAGTGTTAGGCATCATTTTATTATTTACCATTTAAACTTATTTGCCATTTCGATCAAGAAACATATACTGAGTGCCCAAGTACTAGAGGGTATGCAGACAAATGAGAACTACACAATATCCCCCTAGACTGCTTCCCATGGTCTCGGCCCTCAAGGGACTCCCAGTCTAATATGTGAGTCAGACAAGCAGACAATCACAATCCCAATAAGGTGAAAGTCAAAGTTTTATGAAAGCAACAAGAAAAGAAAAGAGAGAAAGAGAAAAGAAAAGAGAGAAAGAGAAAGGAAAGAAAGGAAAGGAAAGAGGAAAGGGAAAGGGAAGGAAAAGGAAAGGGAAAGAGAAAACCACTAATTGAGCAAGGAGAATTCTGGGAAGGCTTCCTAGAGGAGGTGATATTTGAGATGGGCTTTAAAGAATGAATGGGATTTGGCCAGGGTAAACATGTTCACACATAAGCATGTATCTTCCAGTTTGCTTCCAGCATTGCAAAATTTCCCAAGATCAGGAACCATGACTTTCTCTTATCACACCAGCAATCCCTATTCTCCACAGGATAGATGCCCAAATTTAATGCTTACTGATGGGCAAAGGCAGCAAAAATTATGTAAAACAAGAAAGAGGAAGAAAGAGAAAACACACAGAGGGTGAGTGGTGGAGGCTAGAAAGGGTGGAAGCCCCACATCCCTTAGGCAGGAAGTGTCAATCTGTGTATTTGTGTGCTTGCTGGTATAAACTGTAATGGGTCTTTAAAAACTAATCCTTTTCATCTGGGACGCCCCAGCTGTGCTAAATTTCCAAGCCTCTCCCTCTGACTTTTACAAGCTTCAGCCTCTAACAGGCTGATCAGGAGGGCACACTGTGTCCTCTCTTTGTTAGGACGACGTACAGAGCAGTCAGCAGCTCGGCTCAGATATTTGCCTCTCTTGAGGGTTATCCTGAGGAGTCCATCAAAGACCTCCAAGGAGCGAATGAGAAATGCATCATGGAAAGCGAGATCTAGCTGCAGGTTAATAACGACAGCTGCTCGTTGTTAAGCAATAAGTGCCAGACACTGTTCTAAGTGCTTTTACCTGTATTAACCCATTTATTCCTTAAAACAACTCTGTAAGGTAGATGCCATTAACATCCTTATTTTACAGACGAGAACGGGGAGGTTAATCCTATGATGACAAAATCACACAGGTAAGTAAGTGGCAGAATTAGGATTCAAACACGACAGCATGTGACCCAGGAGACATTGACAGCAGGTCTTTCTGGACCAAGCCCATAAAACCAAGTCTTATCTCCACATTAGTGAAAAGTGTGCTACGTATAATTTGGGACTTCAGTGGGATGCTGGTAGATCAGCTCCTCTTACCCTAAGAACCATGCTGGCATCTTAAGTCTGCATGTGAGGCACTTCTGCCACGCCTGCTATAAGATGACTAAGTTGCTAATAAAAGCAATGCCTCTCACTGTGACTGGTGCCAGCCCTAGTCTCTGAGTGCCAATGGCCTCTTGGCTTTTCCCACCAGCTTTTCTGGATGGCTCTAAGCAGACAAACCACCCAGACTGCTGCAAATGTTACTTGGAGAAGAGCACGTGCCAGGAGCAACAGGAAAGGGGCCCACCCTCCTTGCAGTTGGAGCTTTCCTAAGTAAATCCATCCTCAAAAATAAGTTAATTATTTCTACCCTGGATTCTTACAAAGCTTGCGATTGCCAAGTGCTTCAAAATCAATTTCGTGAACATTTCCCCGACCCCTTCTATAAGATTGTATTGGCCATTTTACAAAGACTCTCGGTGACTTGCATGAGGACGAGGATGCAGGTCGTAGAGCAGCCTCGCGGTTCAAAACCACTCAGCTCCCCTGTGCCAAATCATTAGGCTGGCTGGCAAAAAGGGACCCATTTGCATTTTGATTTCTTACTTGCCAGGAGATTTCACAGGACTATGGATATTGAGACATTTTGTTAGGACTGAAAGGGGCATCGGCCAACTTTTTAACTACTAAAAATCCAGAACAGGCCAAGTGGTTAAGGAAACAAAAGCAACAGGATGGAATGTCCTGAACTTTAAATTCCTCGTGATCACAAAGGAGTAGGTACACCTAAAGTTGTCTGAAAGACTGTGGGGCTTTGAAGTCACGGAGACGTGGGCCTGATCCACCACGGACTGGTGGATGAATGTGGGCAGATTACCTTCCTTCGGTGAGCTGCGGCTTCTTCATCTACCATGAGGACATCATCCCGCCAGGACTGCTGCTAGTCCGTACAGGCTTCTTTCTCCCTTCCTCCCTCCCTCTCTCTCTCTTTCTTTCTTTCCTCTCTCTGTCTCTGTCACCAGGGCTAGAGTGCAGTGGCATCAGCATAGCTCACAGCAACCTCAAACTCCTGGGCTCCAGTGATCCTCCTGCCTCAGCCTCCCAGGTAGCTGGGACTATAGGTCGACACCATCACACCTGGCTAATTTTTCTATTTTTTGTAGAGACAGGGTCTCACTCTTGCTCAGGCTGGTCTCGAACTCCTGGCCTCAAGCAATCCTCCCACCTCGGCCTCCCGACAAGCTAGGACTACAGATGTGAGCCACCATGCACAGCATGCTTAATTTTTTTTAGAAAAAAAGAAAAAGGTTTTTTTTGGGTGAAGGAATTCTAAAAAAAGCACCACCTTTGCTGGTACAACCTGCACAACCTTGCACCCTCCTTAAGCACTGATTATAAGAAACTCATGAGAAAATATGGGCAAAGTCAAACATCCTCCTGATTGAGTTTAAATGTTACTCCTTTAGAGATGCCTTCCTGATCCTCCAAAACAGGCCCTACGAAATGCTCCCAAGCCCTTCTGCACTGTTAAATACTTGTTTCAACCGAAAGTTCTTGCACTCAGTGTCAGTCTTTCCTGTCAAACTATAGCTGGTGAAAGCGGAGTCAGGTCTGGTTAGCTGCTATGAGCCCACAGTGCAGTTCACAGTACGCTCTTGTTGAATAACTGAATGAAGAAATGAAAGTACTTAGAGGCAGTGGGCTGAATGAGATGACCTCCTACTATACTCCTGTATCTCCGAAGATGGGCCGATTCCTCTACCCACCCCTTCCCATTAGCCCTGCCCATGACCCCTGGCTCCCAAGCCTCAGGTTGAAGATAAATATTGAAAGATTTCTTTCCTATTTTTATACTTATTTATACTTGGTTTTAATTCATAATAAAGATAGCATTTATTCATTCAGTCAATCAAGTTTGCTTGAGTTTGCTCAGTGCCTCATATATGGCAGGCACTTTGCTTGGAACTAGTGATATAATCATGGGCAGAGTCATGCGTGTACCTTCTGGCGGGTACAGATAAACTAGAAACAAATAAATGAGAAAATTTCAGGTAGCGATGAGTGCACAAAGAAAATTAAAACAGGGTAATGTGTTAGAAAGTAACTGGAGGAGGGAACGTGGTGACTTTCTACGCAAAGTGTTGCGGGGGGCGGGGGGGTGCTGTCTAAACAAGATGTGTCCAGCCATGCAAAGATCTTGGGCAACAGTGTTCCAGGCAAAGGGGACAAACAGCAAGTGCAAAGGTCCTCAGGCCACTGGCTTTGGCACATCCAAGGAACAAAAAGAAGGTCACCATGGAGCACAGTGAGCCAGGGAGTGAGGGGCATACAGTGAAGGTGGGGAAGGGGGCAGGGACCAGAGCAGGTGGCGGCTTGTAAGGTAAGGGGTACAGACTGATTCCAAGGGCAACGGGAAACCACTGGAGGGGGTAAGAAAGGGAATGAATGATCTGGTCTATGTTTTGATAAAATCACTCTGGATGCTCTGTCAAGCAGGAGAGCAAGCAGGAGACCATGGAAGAGGCTAATGCAGTAACCACGTTGGCAGCTGGGCATGATACGGGTAGGCTTACGGCATAATTTAGGTGTAAATTGACAATTTGTGGTGGATTGTAAGTGAGAGGAGAAGGAAAGAAAAAAATCTAAAGACGATATAATCCAGAAGAAAGTAAGCTCCAGTGATCCTCTTAGACTGTACCACTGTGGATCTGGCACCACTGGCTCACTTAACCCTCACCACTCTGAAAGGGGTTGGTACTATCATTATTCCCACTTACAGATGGAAAAACTGAGACTTAAAGACGCCAAGTAACGAGCCCAAGCTAACGGGACTTTGTGTCTCCAATGCCCTTCACTTTTTCAAGATTCTACAGGGCCTGGGATGCTGTTCCAGGAGAAGCCGCAGAGTTGTGCTGTCTGCAGGAAGTCCTTTTGGGGAGCCCAGCACTCCATTGGTGTATTAAATGCTCCCTAAGCTAAGAGGGGGCTGAAGCGATTCTCATACGCCCTGTGACACGACGGGATGTGACAGGGCCAACCCAGGAGGCTCTACCAGCAGCAGAAGAAGCTGGCAGGTGTTTTCATTATTATTGTCATTAGTTTCAAGTAGATCTTTTCCACTGAGAGCCACTGCTAATTTCTAAACCCAGATGACCACCAACATTGGTAAATCCACTGGGTATGGTGGTATATGGGAACAAGCATGAGCGTTGGGGCTGGAAAGCCCAGGACTAGAGTCCAGGCTGACCCACTCAGGAGGTACTGGGCCCTGCACAAGTTTCTTAGCTCTGTTAGTCTCCAGTTTCCTCTTCTCTAAAATGTGGACAACAAAACCACCAACCTCATAGAACTACGTGAGGATCTGTGGATGATCTGTGCTGAGGGTTTACCATACTTACCATACCACGAAGCACATGAAAATTACTCAACAAAAGCCCATCATCATCCTCAATACTAAAAAGAACTGAAGAACCTGCTATCCTCAGTTGCAGCTCTCCTCTATTCCTAGGAGAGGTAAGTTGCAGAACTCTTTACGAAAGTCTGTGAATTTAGAACTCAAAGAATTCTGAAACAATTCTCCAATTCTGTTGCAAGGAGATGGGTGTTTAGCACACATTTCTTGGCTTTATCCAAAACTCCTGATATCTACCTCTGGAATAACATGCACAACGTGAACTGTTAACCAGATACCAGACGTAGCTAACTTTACAGTCTTGTGAAAGTGAAATAATCACATTTTTAGAGCTGCAAAGTTGAAAAAGCTACCTTTTCACAAAGAGGAACAAAATGAAAGCCCAGGCAAGTGAGGCTGTTTGAGCTCTAGGTGCTTCTTCTGTGAAACTGGGATAATACCCTCCTCCAAGGAGTGTTGTGAATATTAAGTAAAATCACTCACATAAAGTGTTAAATAAATATTACGTCTCATCTGCTTTCCCCTCCCCAGCCCAGGGACCTCAATTATTCTTAATGTGTTCAGTTTAGGAAGAGCTGTGACAGTCTAGGGGTTTCTACTGGTCAAATAGAGGCTGAGCTGGCCCGCTCTGGAGTAGCATGAGGCGAGCTTCTCCAGAGGGTCTACACATCTCAGGAACACAGAATAGACTGAGAATCATTCAAAGCCCCCAGAGAGACATTGACATAAACCAAAACAGGAGCTCTTGAGATGACCTCTCTTTCCTGCATACGGCTGAAAATCCTATAATTTTTAATTGTAAAAATGCATATTTGTAGCACTCTTTTGATTTTCCCATGCGTTTTTGCACATCCTACCTCATCTGCTCACCTTAGCAGCCCGGGGCTGGGGAGGGCAGATGTCACTAGCGTGTTTTACAGATGAGGGAAACCAAGACTCGGCGATCAACTAGGGTGGCACAGCAAGTCCGCAAATGAGCCCAGATGAGAACACAGGTTTCCTGGTTTCTAACACACCACTTTATCTGCTGTGCCTTACAAATCACATTCCTAGAAGGACAGCGTGCATCCTTCCTTCCATTTTAAGGTGTGTTTGGAGTTATAAACCATGCCGCTGGGCCTTTGATTCCTGCAGGTGCCCATGGTAATCACAACAACAACAGGATCAGGCTAAGTGGGGCCTGTGGGAAAATCCAGGCCAGCTGCCTCTTCCGGTGAGAAAGTGACAATACGTTCCTGCCTTTATTCTTTTTGTGTTTCCTCTGCCATTTACTTGGCTCTCTAAAATCTTGCACTTCAAGAGGTCACTTGGATGTGGACGCACAGCATCACCACCCACTGGGAGCTTTGAGAAATGCAGACTCCCAGGCTCCGCCCCACTTCCAGATCTGAATCTGTATTTCAGCCTGACTCCCAAAGGAGTCACATGCACATCAAGTTGAACAAGCACTGCTCTGAATAACTCAAACTGTGTTCAATAAACAGCCAATGCACACTGTGGATGCTGATAAAATACCCATACAGGCAGGTCAGATGTGATTATTGGGATACTTCCATCTTCAATTATCTATTCATTAATTTTGCCAGCACTTAATCATGGTGCCTGGCACACAGTAGGCACTAAATAAACATCTGTAGAACGAAATGATGATTGATTATTTAATCGGTCAGTCTGTTTGTAAGGTCTGCTCATCTCCTTTCTCTCCTACTGCTCCTCTCTTCTGGAAAATTAAGTGAACCTGGACATGCGAAGGGCTTAGCACAGGGCCTGGCCCACAGTAAGTGCCCAAGGAGTTGTCAAATATTCTTATTAACAAGCCATGAATGTAGCTGCCCTCATAACTGATCACCGTGGCTGTGAGAAGGAAAGTGTGACAGGGGCCACCTTGGAGCTTTGTGGGAATGCCACTTGGTTGAAGGAATGCAAACTTATCTTAAGAAACAGACACTCTGAAGCATACTTTGTAATTGCATAGAAAAATCATTCCAGTGGATTCCAGGGAAATGATTAAGTGTCCAGGAAAGGTGGGCTGACAGATTATCAGT
>RJWJ010048984.1:0-10376 GCA_004363605.1 Indri indri | reverse complement strand
TAAAGCTCATCTTGTATGTGAAAACACATCAGTTAACATCATAGTTAATGTAATATTAATATTATAATATAACAGCTACATTTACTGAGTGTCTGCCTCTGTAAGTCACATCAGAATCTCTAGAGTCTTCTTTATATTGTCTTTAGTGCTGCTCATGACCGTCTTATAAGATGACTATTTTTATGTGCTGTTTACAAACAAAATTAAGTTGAGACTTGGAGAGCTTAAATAACTTGCTCAAGGTCACACAGCTACTATGCAGTAGAAGCAGGATTCAAACATAAGATACTAAATACTGCAAGATCTGTATTTCTTTTCTTTAAGAAGTACCTTGAAAATGGTTACGTATCTGGACACAAACATTCTTAGATGTTTAGATTTTTAGAATATTTTCTTTAAAGATGTGTAATGAGAATCTGCTTGAGGGAAAAGGGAGGAACATGATATTTTATGTATGAGAAAATTAGAATATGTTGTATAGATCGGTATTCCTAAGTCGTGAAGATACATTTCTTAATTAAAACAATAAGGTGACACCATCATAGGACGAAGAAAAGAAAATGAGATGTTACTTTATGCTTAAACTTTCCATTCCTTTAAAATTTTCACTGTTTCAAAAATCACCAATCAGAGGTTATATATGTGCATTTTTATTCCTGCTGACTAAATTTTATAAGTAAGATTTTGAAATCAGCGAGATTTTGACACGAGGGTGATATATTTGGGAATCCCAACAGCTGAAGGCAGTAAGACTACAATATGATGTTAAAACAATCCGTGTGAGGTCTCAGGAATAAAGGCATGCGGCTGACACTTGAAAAATAAATAATCTTGGCCACAGACTGCTTAACAACTGACACTTGAAACATGCCTGCAGGGGGCCAGGGAAGAGATTCCAGAATAAACAGCTAAAGCTACTCCATTTCAGGCTGAAAGGAATGTGCTCCTTTATTGTGGGAATCCTTCTTCCTTGGTTATCCTGGTGAGTGTTACTCTGTGGCAGCAGTTGACTCTGTTCCATTGCTTCCTAGTTTGGGGAAAACAAATCACTGTCTTACAAGCCATGGGTGCTAGTCCCCTCTCAGTCACTTACGAAATGCCTGACATTGGAGAAGTCAACCTCCTTGGTTATTGGATCTCTAATATGCAATATCCACTTGGGCCTATGAGAAGTCAGATCCCCAAGCTTTTGAGTCTATGCGCATTCTTCTTGCCCTTCTTAGAGGTTTGTGCTTTTTTTCTTGATATGATACTAGTTGGCAGCGATTTCTCTCTTTCAACATTCATGCGATCCATTCATGATTATTTTCTGCATTCTTTACTGGAAGGGAAATCAGTGCTTCCTCTCAAGGAAAAGCAGGAGTTAGAAAACCATTCTTGTCTCATAAATAGGAGTTATAGAAAACCATTCCTGGCCGGACGCGGTGGCTCACACCTGTAATCTTAGCACTCTGGGAGGCTGAGGCGCACGGATGGTTTGAGCTCAGGAGTTCGAGACCAGCCTGAGCAGGAGCGAGACCCCGTCTCTACCAAAAATAGAAAGAAATTAATTGGACAGCTAAAATCATATAGAAAAAATTAGCCGGGCATGGTGGTGCATGCCTGTAGTCCCAGCTACTCGGGAGGCTGAGGCAGGAGGATCGCTTGAGCCCAGGAGTTTGAGGTTGCTGTGAGCTAGGCTGACGCCACGGCACTCTAGCCCAGGGAACAGAGTGAGACTCTGTCTCAAAAAAAAAAAAAAAAAAAAAAAAAAAAGAAAACCATTCTTGTCTCATAAACGGTTTGTGAAGAAGGAGCAACCATAAACTAAGATGATAAAAGCGTAGGCATTATGATTTTCACAGGACTTTTTATATCAGATAAAATTTACTCAGTAACATGCATGGCTCCTAAGAGAACACCTTGTTTAATCACTTAAACTTGTGTTTTCATTTACAGAGAAATGAAAAACAGTCTAATATTTTTCTAAAAAATAAAATAAATAAAGTCACATCACCTCTCAGGCTAAAGGAGCAGCCCTGAGTCCAGCCGAGTGGCGTGCTCACGCACAGCTTTGCGAGCTGCGGGAGTGAAAGGCAGCTCACGGAGGAGGCTGCGTAACGGGACTGGACGGCTAAATAAACGGCTTAGCGGGGAAACTTAAACACCGATTAAGGACACTAGTGTTCGGATAAATGCAGTGTCACTAAGACGCTGTTCAGCATTCCTCCTCTAACAGCTGAATATAAACCGCGGCAGGCAGAGCTTTCTAGAGCAGCGACAATGTCTCGCTGCAGCCTTTAGGTGGGAAACTAACCACTGCCTTTCGGAGAAGGACGCAGGAAAATTCAAGCACTCCTTCGTCACTCCTTCGTCCACCACTACAAACCCACTACTATTAATATTTGATCTTAAAGTTTCTCCTTTCTTCCTTTCACTAGGATAACTTGAAAGACTATCCATCGTCTTCATATTCCCAGCTCTCATTAACTTTGAAACTCACTGAAACGTGGCTTTATCCTCAAAAACATTCTAGAAATACTCTCTCCAAGTTGACCAGTGCCCTTCTCTTTGCAAAATCCAACTGCATATTGCAAATCTTTGTCTTTATCTTTACAGAACTTAATAGTGTGGGCCACACCTTCCCTCTTGCACCTTCATCCTTTTCCTTCTGTGATACCATTGTCCCCTGGTTCTTCTCTGGTGTCTCTCATTTCTTTCCTGTTCCTTGATTGTGTTTTCTTTTAAAGGAGAAATAAGAAGACAACCATAAAATGGGTAGCACATTACCTGCATACGAAAGTGCTCAGTCAGCATGAGCTATTATTGTTACCAGCTGCTGGATTTAGAGGTACCGATAGGAGTAAGCCAGGTGAAGGGCGTGGAGGTGGACAGGGAGGGCTTCCCAAGCAGAAGCAGCAGCACGGAGGTAGAAAAGGGCATGAGCAGACAGCCTCGCACGTTTGGGGACTGCAGAGTTTGGCAAGGGACGGTGTGCTCCTTCGGGTGAGGGGACAGGAAGAACAAGGAAAGCAGGAAGCAGTGGCCAGGCCATGCAGGACCTTGTGGTTGGAACCTTGTCCTAGAAGTTATCAGGTGGGAAGTGTGTTCAGCGTTGAGAAAGGGAGGGATGTGATGAAATATGTATTTAGGGATCTGCCTGATGGATGGGCTGGGGAGAGGGTGGGATTTGGGCAAACTGGAAGCAGAGAGACAAGTTAGACAGCAAGTGCAGGAATCTAGGCAAGATATGAAGTCAGCTTGGGTCAAGTCTTGGCAGTTTAGATGTGGGAAAATAGTAAGAATATAAATATTCAGAGATACGAAGGAGGTAGAATCCAGGATTTGGGCTTGGGGGTCTAATATCAGTAGCAGCATTCGCTAAGATTAGAAGCATTCACTAACACAGGAGAAAAACCAGGCTAGAGCAAGGACCAACTGTATTCAGTTGTGTTTTTTTTGTTTTGTTTTGTTTTGTTTTTTTCTGATTTGCTTTGACTCTTTTCACAATTTAAGGCCCTAAGCCCCAGTAACTTGTGTGCCTGTTTCATTTTCCTTTTACTGTTTAAAAAGAAGAAGAAGAAAAGGAAGTCTTCATACATAGCAAAATTATTGGGTCTTCGTAATTATAACACAAGGGTTTGATGGAGTTTCCTTCTTCACAGAAATGCCAAGGGATGTAATGTTTTGAACAAGGTAATGAAGCTTTCCTCAGAGAATTAAACAAACATCTCCTCCTGCTCATAGTTGATTTGTCCTCCTAGCATATTGAACTAGACCCTGTACATATTAGTATTTAGATGTACTGACATTTTAAAGAATTTCAAATATGCATTCCAGACCCATGTCAGTGAACACATGCATGCTAGAGTTGTTGGGAGGATGGTGGTCCCCCAGAAAAGGGGGTTTAAAACTCTGTATCTCTTTCAATCCTCCTGTGCAGTGTAGACAGTATTTCACCAGTTTACCAAGATGTAGACCGTGCACACTACACCCACAAAATACAAAGACAACACCTAGACCATTTCTAATCGTAACGTGTATTTATAGGATAATCCTGCAGCCTTGGGATGGTGGAGGACTCTGTGGCTTTGACTTTTTAGAGCTTTCCCTGGCAGTGAGTGCGGTCCTGAAAATGACCCCTCTGAATAAGTGTGATTCTTTAAAACAAACAAACAAAAAAAAAACAACAACAACAAAAAGAATGAGCTCCTTGTTGGCATTTTGACCACAGAGCTTTAGCTTTGTGGTGTATTTCCTGAGACTGTGAAACCCATTGTTTGTGAAACATCCTCAGGGAAATTGAAGCTGAGATGTATGTCAGCCCTCTAAGGTGTAAAAAGAAAGCTGTTTTTCTCTCTCAATGCCTATATTCTCACTTTTAGAAAAGGTACTGCTAGTAAAGATCTACCTACCGTTTTGTTCCTTTTTCCAGGCCTGTGTTTAAACTCAGGGACTGCTGATGTATACTGTGACCTTGGCTCATCCCAAACAGTGAGAGATTGTCACAGCCTAAGTGTCACATGTGATGATGCGGATCAATTTACTAGCTGCCAAGTCCAATGACTGTCTCCTCAGTTCTCTGTGTGCAGGAGACAGGGCCTTCCTGGAACCCAAGGCCAAGTTGGGGGATCCTTTGAAAGCTCCCAGTGCATGTGGAGCCTGGTCTTATCATTTGCCATGTTGCATCTGTTCGTCTATTTCCTTGTCAAAGTTCTCTGTAGATTGGGTGAATCTTATTCACCACTTTATCCTTAGAGCCTTAGAAGGAATAAATGAAATGAGGCCAAATGCACAGCATCGGAAACACAAGAGATGTTCAGCAAGTGTTTTACACTAATAAATGCACGCATGTATGTTACTTCTAATGTTCTGTTTCTGAGAGACAGAATAGAGACCTGTTTCTTCTGGAAATGTTAAGACAATGCTTTATGTCTCTGGCAGTGTGAAGGGAATGGTTTATTCATAATTTTAAGTGCTTCAAATTATTACAAATGGCCTGAAGAAAGGAGGCATTTTTAGTTTTAGCTAAATTTTATAGTCCCCATATAGATTATTATTGTGATTAATTGTAGCATGATGTAGGTCACAGGTGTTATCAAATGACATTACCCTTCTACTGGGCAATCTGTATCTCTCTAGGTTAGTAATAAGGTCCTCTACATAATTTTAAGGAAAATTTAAGGCCAACTACAAAACAGGTTTGTATAAGATTTATATACTAGGAATACAGGAGGGAAAAGGTGATTCAAATATCTGATTCAGTGAGACAGGATGAAGACCTGCTTTTCAGGGGAAATGTAAGACCTACCTTTTCCCTGTGAAGGGTAACGTCTGTCTGTAAAGAGAAAGGAAGGTACACAGGGAACTTAGGGACACTAAGAACTCCTAATTAGAGAGCTACTTATGGTTTTATAAGGAAGCAAACTAACATGTATCTCACTTCTATGGTGACCACTGGTATATCATCAGTGTTGCAAAATAGTACACATATTCCAAACTTTTCTTAATTTTTCTTTCTGATACCATAAATGGAGATGCTGTCTCCATTATATATTATATATTATTTTATATATATATAAAGTTATAAAATCTTCATGACGGATTTTGTGAAGTACATGTTTTAAACAGTTGACCGCAGGTGCACAGTGCATGGTCCAGAATTACTAAATAAACAATGGCACCCCTGTAAGCCTATCGTAGCACTTCTCAGACTCTGGTCTCTTTGCATCACCGAGGCATGCAGGCCAAGACTTTGAAGTGCTTTGCTTTCAGCCAAGTTGCAGCATTTGGTTTATGGAGCATTTTCTTTTTCTTTTATGATTTCCACCAAAAGATATGCCAGACCCCTGTTGTTGACAAATAATTAGGACTTTCTGATGTTAACGATAGTACTTATGAAGAGATCTTTTCTTTTCAACCTTTTATGTCTTTTATTAGTTTTTACTGCAATATTTCTTTTAATAGTTTCAAGCTTACAAATTCTGAAGTCTGGTATCTAAGAGGTTGCTTCTCAGATTTATGAGATTTTTAGCACTAAAAATGGAGTTTGTCTGTGACTGAGATCTTGAGGTTCCTATAAATGTTTAGTGACCTGCTTTTAGGGTTTCAGTGACAATAAATCAGCAGTATTTATCCTTTGACATCTACAAGATGGTTTTACATGGCCAGCATTCACTGTCCTGCGTGAAAGAGATTAGAGTCAGGCAGATAGTGTTACTATGAAAAAGACAAAACAACGTAACACAGTATTTATCCATAAGGACTTTACAAGAGAGCCCAAACCCAATCCTTCAGAAAGGCAACCACTTCCCCCGGGTGGTTTGCTAAATGATGTGGAAAAAGTAATGCTGTTCCTTATCCAACTGCAGTACCAGACTGCACTAATACGCTTTCCTCATGATCCTGCAGGAATTATAATTGGCAAAAGATGAACCATTTACAAATTAGCCTAATATCTGTAGCATTTTAATTATTCTAGTGTAATATTAAGGTGTTGTATGCATGTGAAAAAAAAATATATATGTGTGTGTGTGTATATATATATATATATATATATATATATATATATAACTTATCTTATCTTGTAAAGTTCTCTATGAGGATCCCTGATAACATCAGAGTATTACAGGGCAGAATCAGAAGGTAGCTGCACATATTAAATATGCATACTGCCAGTATAACATGAGGCGAGGCATATAAATGGTCAATGCCATAGACCCTTTGGTCAGACTGGCCAAATGTTTACCAGCTGTTTGACCTTGACAGCCTCTGACAGATGATGAAACCAAGGCATAATTGCTCACAGGTGTGTGCATGTGTGTGTGTGTGTGTGTGTGTGTGTGTGTGTGTTAAATGAAATAATTCAAGTAAAAGTTTTAGCACACCTAGGAAGGTGCTCATGTTAATTATGATTATGTAAAATATATGATATCTATGAAGCCCTGAAAAATAATGACCTCAATTAATTTAATACTGTGAACAGCATGAATCCATTCAGTGTCACAACATTAATATCTTAAAACCACTCTAACAGATTACACATCTGCAAATGTACACTCCATGAATTTAAGGGCTCATTTCTGGATGAACTGGCTCTATATCCTATATATACCCTCTATATAATCTATATACTCTATATATACTCTATAGTCTCTATATCCCTGGCTCTGTATCCTGGCACAGTTCCCTGTGCTCACTTTCTCGTGGGCAAAAAGGTCATTTTTTCAGTGTAAATTATACACAATGGTTAGCTGTTCTCATAAAGAAGTCTGGAGCCTTTGCTTTTTCTGGTAACGGTGGCGAAATGTTTTCATTGCAACTAGCAAGAGAGATTCAACTGGATGCTTGCCAAGCTTGCGTGTGTGCTGTGGAACAAGGCTCTTTAATGCCTTTCCCGTGGTGAGCTGTGCATTGTATTAGCAGTTTCAGAAAGACCAGGGGCGTCCACAGCAGCGTAGCAACAAGGTCCTCTGGATGTACTGGCCATAGCAGGTTGAGTCAAATGTACTCCTATTGCTAATGAACCCAATCTAGCAGTCTCCAACCCTGGCTCATTTGCCTTTTCTTTTGTCTTATTAATTTATGTTTTAATTGACACATAGTCTTACATATTTATGAGGTACAATTTGATGTTCCAATACATATCCATATTGTTTAATGATCCAATCAGAGTAGATAGCATATCCAGCACATCATGCATTTATCATTTCTTCATGGTGAGGACATTCAAAAGTCTCTTTTCTAGCTATTCTGTAACATACAACATTTTACTGTTAACAGTAGTCCACCTACAGTGCAATAGAACACCGGAACTTCCCTCTTCTATCTAATTGCAACATGTGCCCATGATCTTCCCATCATCTCCTCCCCTCTTTACTCCCCAGTCTCTGAAAATCACAGTTCTACTGCCTGTAATATCAACTTTTTCTTTCTTTGTGGATTTCACATATGAGTGAGATCATGCTACATTTGTCTTTCTGGGTCTGGCTTATTTCACTTAACAGAATATCCTCCAGGTTCATCTACCTTGAAGCAAATGAGATTTCATTATTGTCTATGGCTGAATAGCATTCCATGGCATATATACAGCACACTTTTTTATCCAATCATCTGCTGTTGGACACTTAGGTTGGTTCCATATTTTGGCTATTGTAAATAGTGCTGCAACACACGTGAGAGTGCAGATATTTCTTTGACATACTGATCTCAAATCGTTCAATTAAATACCCATAAGTGTGACTGCTGGATCATATGGTACATCTATTTTTAGTTTTTTGAGTAACCTCCATACTGTTTTTTATAATGGCTATATTAGTTTATAATACCACCAACAGCATATGAGTTCCCTTTTCTCCACATCTGCACCAATACCTGTTTCCTTTCGTCTTTTTGATAATAGCCATTCTAACTAGAGTGAGGTGGTATCTCATGATGGCTTTGATTTGCATTTGATGATTAGTGATGTTGAGCATTTTTTCATATACTTGTTGGCCATTTGTACGTATTCTTTTGAGAAATGTCCATTAAATTCTTTTGACTATTATTCTAATTGAGTTATTTTGGTGTGTGTGTGTGTGTGTGTGTATGTGTTGCTGTTAAATTCTTTATATATTCTGGATATTAACCCCTTGTCAGATGTAAAGTTTGCAAATTATTTTCTCCCGTCCTGTAGGTTGTCTTTTCACTCTGTTAATACCAACATTAACAGGAGTTTGGAAAAAGCTGATTTTAACCCTCATGGATGACTTGGAGTGGCTCAAGATACAGTGGAGGAAGTAATGGCAGGTGTGGTGAAAATATCGAGAGAACTAGAATTAGAGGTGGAGCTTGAAGATGAGGCTGAATTGCTGCCATCTCATGACAAAACTTTAAGAGACGAGGAGTTGCTTCTTATGGATGAGCAAAGAAATTGGTTTCTTGAGATGGAAACTACTCCTGGCGAAGATGCTGTGAACGTTGTTGAAATGACAAAAAAAGATTTAGATTGTTACATAAACTTAGTTGATAAAGCAGCGGCAGCGTTTGAGAGGATTGACCCTAATTTTAAAAGAAATTCTAGAGTGGGTAAAATTCTATCAAATAGCATCACACACTATAGAGGCATCTTTCGTGAAAGGAAGAGTCATTTGATATAGCAAACTGCATTGTTGTCTTATTTTAAGAAATTGTCACAGCCATCCCAACTTTCAGCAACCACCACCCTGATCCGGCAGCAGCCATCAGTATAGAGCCAAGACTCTACACCGGCAAAAAAAAAAAAAAAAAAAAAAAAAAAAAAAAAATTACGACTTGCTGAAGGCTGAGATAATCATTAGCATTTTTCAGTAATAAAGTATTTTTTATTTAAAGTAGGCACATTGTTTCTGTAGACATAATGCTATTGCACACTTAACAGACTGTAGTATACTGTGAACATAACTTTTATATGCACTGGGAAACCAGAGAAATTTGTGTGACTTGATTTATTGTGATATTTGTTTTATCGCAGTGATCTGGAACCAAACCCACATCCCCGAGGTGTGTCTGTAATAGCTGGAAACTTCTTAAGTATTGGGAGAGATATGGACAACCAGATTGAGGAAGCTCACATTTGCCTTTATTTTAAACTGTGCCTCCCCACTCTTGTGGAGCTGTTCTCCATTAACAGTAGTAGGCCCCAACTCCAGCTCCAAAATTAAGTAGAGAGGCTATTAATTGGGACCCCTGGGCCACAGGTTTTCCCAAAGGTGGAACCTGGAGGAGTCCCGCTTCTCTGGACCCTTCTACTCATATTTAGTGAATGACTCACTCACATTCAGCAATGCTCTCTTTTTTCCTGCCCTCTCCCACTCATGTATTTGTTAAAAATGAATGAATGCTGCAATTTTGCAACCTCTCTCCTAAAACCATTACAATAAAAAAAAAATGATGTGAAGCAACTCTTTATCAGAAAGTGGTTTAAATTTAACTGGAAGGATTTACAAAATGATGGAATGAAACCACATTACAGTATTTTAGTTTTTGCTTATTTTTAAAAGAGGCAACATTTAAAACCAGTTTATTTGAAAGGCTTAAAGGCGTACTTTTTATTGGACAACTCCAATAATGTACTTAATCTTTTACATTTCCACAATTTTCTTGTTACATAACAAGTGATAATTACTATTTGCAACTACCAGCCAAATAATCTATATATTGATATTTAGTAGAATAATAATCTAATAATCTTTCATTATTCTACTTCACATACTTGATTTATTAATATTATAGCTACATATGAAATTTTACTGGACAGCAATTACTCTGTTCACCCTCTCTCCTCTTCCTTGTAGGTGTCATCTACCCACCTTATTTCAACTATCACCATCAGATATGTGACTTCCCAATCTCAGACTGCAGCTTAGTTAGTTCCATAT
>RJWJ010048983.1:0-10402 GCA_004363605.1 Indri indri | reverse complement strand
GCCCTTTAACGGCCCCTTTTCCCAGCGTCGGTCCCCCAGCACAGCCCTGCACTGCGCCATCAAATGAGTCAAGAGAAGGGACCGGTGCCCCTCCAAGAAAACCCAGGCACTAATGCACGATGTGCCAAACTGAGGGGAAAATATCCCACTACTTAAACTCTGGAACAGTGTAAGCAGTGTCAACAAAGCGTCGTGCCGGGTCCCGAGCGTCCAAAGGTCCCCGCCAGCTCCCGTGACACTGCCAAATCGACAGGATTCCAAAAGGTGACTCGACTGACATCGCAGAACCCGAGGCGGGAGGCGGCGCAGACCGGGAACAGTCAAGGATGAAGTCCAGCTAGCCTCCCGCCGCGCGCTCGCCCCACACAGCCACCACCACCTCGGAGGGCGCCAACCCAGCCAGCAGCCGAGCGACCTCCGACACCCCCTCCCGCGAAGCAGCCTGAGCGCCGCGTCACGCGCGGGGCCGAAACTTCGCAGCCGGGGCGGAGAGGGAGGGGGTGGGATACAGGGGACCGCCGCAAGGCCGAGGAGTCAGCGCGCCCATGAGTCACCGGTTGGCTCCGCGCGCAGCTGCGGGCCAAAGGGCCTGCGTGCCGTGCGGGGACCGTGCCCTGGGGGCCGCCCCCACCCCTGCCCCCGCGCCTGTTATTAATAACTCAGAGCCCCAGAGACGAAAGCCCCCGGCGGCGCGGCGCCCGCGGAATCAGCAGCGCGCCCTGCACGCGGAATAAATAACAATGTCATTAAATCGCCGCCCGAGCGCCTGTTCGGCGGAAGAGCGGCAGCGGGAGGCACCGCCAGGGGCTGACTTTGTCTGGAGCCCGCACCCCGCCTCCTGCGCGTCCCCCGCGCCCCTGAGGATACCCCGCCACGCCGCAGCCCGGCCTTACCCGCCAGCTCGTCGGGCTCCAGCCCGCTGTCCGCGTCGATCCCGCACAGCACGAAGTAGTGCGCGAAGCGGCAGGCGGCCGGGGAGGAGCCCGAGCCCGGGCCGGGCACCGCGCCGCTCCCGCTCATCCCGGCCGCGCTGCTCCTGTGGCCGCCGCTGCCGCCCGGGAAGGCTTCTGTGGTGACTGCTGCGGAAGCTACTGCCGCCGCCGCTACGGCTGCGGTCTCCGCGCCCGTCCTACGGCGACACCGGCAAGCCCATGGCCGCGCAGCCACCGCTCGCCACCGCAGCCTGGCTCCTAGCTCGGCGCCGGGAAGCGGCCGCGGGCTCGCGCCCAGTTGGTCCGGATCCCGGCCGCGGTGGGGGAGGGGCGCGCAGGGGGAGTGTCGGCGTGAGAGGCTCGCGCCGCCGCCGCCGCAGCTGTGCTGCCGAGCCGGGAGCCGCTGCGTCTGGCGCCCGCTGGTCAGCTGAGCGGCGCTCGGGCTGTGGGAGCGCGGGGCGGGCGGGGGCGCCAGGGACCGGCGCGTGGGGCGGGGGCGAGGGGGATGCAGCGCGCTCGCGAGGGGCGGGGACGCGCGCTTCGGCCGTGCGCGCGCGCCCAGCGGCCTCTGAGGGAGAGCCGCGCGCGGGCCGCGTTCGTGCCCTCCGGTCCCGGCTGCGGCATTGGAGGCGACCCCTTACACACTCCTGCTAGCCCCGGCCAACCGATAAGAGGGCTAGCCTTAGAGTAGCATTCTGTCTTCTAAAGGGGATTTTACCCATCGTAATTTAAAAACAAAAACTGAAGCTTTAGGGAAGGTTAACAGCCTCTCTGAGATCATTTCCCACAACTGGTGTGGACCGTCATCTTTTAAACTGTGACCTGTGCAGGTGCCTGTCTTCATTTTAAGATCCTAGTCCTTGAAACCTTCCCTCAGCCCTCACCCTCCCATTCACAAGCCATCCTTCCTCAGTGAATTGGTGACAAGTCAACGGTGAAGGGGAAAACACATAAAACAACTCAATAACCAGTCTTGAGACTTATAAAAGGACTGTAATATCCAACGCCCCGCCGCTTCCGAAATTTATCCTGACATTTTCCAGGTCAGTGTAAAGTAGCCTAGGCGCTCCAGTTGCGCAGCTCTGTACTCATTTGATGTTATCGGCTCTCCCGGCGAGTACAATCGGAGGCTGAGAAGGCAACAGGAATTAGACCCTGAACTCTGCTCCTCACAAGGACATGGCTTTCTTACCCTGCTCAACTCTGACCTTTCACTCTTCAGAAGGAGCTCACCAGCCGGTTCTTTTTCCTTTGAAAGATGGAAAACTGAATCCCTTCCATCTCCCTATGGCCATCCCTTCCACACCCCTTCCTGCTCTCTCCTTTCAGTATTGGAGGGGAGGGAGGTTCGTGAACACCACTGGTAGACACACAAAACCTTCCAAAGAGGTGGACTGAGAGAACCTCAGTTATTTGAATAATGTTCTTCTTGGCGGATATGTATGCATGCAACCATCATGTAATATAGTTTATATCCTCACTTTCTCTCTTTCTTTCTTCAATTTTGAAATGTAAGAAGAATCAAGAA
This sequence comes from Indri indri, assembly GCA_004363605.1. Classification (NCBI taxonomy): domain Eukaryota; kingdom Metazoa; phylum Chordata; class Mammalia; order Primates; family Indriidae; genus Indri; species Indri indri. The sequence continues at coordinate 7,942 of RJWJ010048983.1, read as the reverse complement.
ATCAGGGAGAGCCGCAGCCTGGGTAATTGACCTTTAGCTCCCATTGCACCCTGCACTTCTTGAAAACACTCCTAATGATTTTTCTGTGTCATCTTTGCTGGGTTATAAACACAGAGCAGGAGTTGTGCTCTCTGGTTCTTCAGATTGCCAGTATCTAGCAAAACCCTGGCCCCAACTAGCCTCTCAATTATTAATTGAGCGATGAAAGAGGGATGGTTATCTAGATAGTAACAGATTATTGATGGTACTAGGAAAATTCATAAACTTCAATATCTGTAACGTTTATGAACACATGTTAATTACTGTTATACAATTTTTGCTTTTCCTCACATAGAGAGTGCTGAAATGCACGAAACAATTTCACTAGTAAGGAAAGAAGACAGTGGCTGGGTGTATATATGTTTCTCCTGATTGTCTTTGGTGGTAGCTTCTTGAAGAATGTCAGATTCTAGGCTAATTGAACAAAATACAATAGAAAACTAATTTATTGTTTGCACTAATCAAGAGACATATTACTTTTTTTCATCTGAACAGTAACTGATTTATGAGACTGTAAGCCCTGCATTAATATTTTTAAGATAAAAAAATAGAAGCCCTAACAAACAGAATGCATGCAATTATATTAATCTTATCAAAATAGACAAAATTCCTCAGATCTTTCCTAAAACTTTCCAGGAAATAGTTATACATTGCAAGATTAAGCACTAATTTGAAAATATCTGGATTCTTTAATTATCACTTCAGAATGGCACTGTAAGGGTATATTCTGCATTAGGCTGTAATGAAACAGTTGAAAGGATATTCAAGAACTAGCTATGTATCATTAATGGCATGCATGTTCTCCTCTAAAATAATGACAGAAGTAAATTAGCTAAGTTAACAAAAATGATTTAAAATAAATCTTCTAAAATATTTGAATCGTGTTGAGAGGAGAGATCATATCCCTCTTCCTGTGCAAAGACAATGCTTGCCAACACCATTCTTCACCACCACAACAAAGGGAGAAGGAATTGGTTACTAATGTAACTATTCAGAACCCAAAACATTCATTAGACTTCATTTTACTGGTAGTTAGAGTCACCATGTGTCACCAGGTTAGCAGTGCTCAGTCAATCCCTCACTCCTCTGCTTCTTGAAGCGGACCCTGCCAGGGCTCAGTTACCCCAAGCATGACATGCCCTCCACTTGAGACTTTACCAGAGAGTCCTTTGGAGATAGCAGATCATTGCTCAGGTACTTAGAGCCTGGCCGCCCATTCTGCTGTCATTCCTTGTGCATTTTTTGCCTGAATTGAGACCTTTCAGTGGAGGCAATAATCCATTTATTAATACTTTAATCTCTAAATAGCACAAAACATGCCAAACTATCACAATTCCAACAAGAGGAAATTTTGACTGACATTTTCTTCTGCCAAGGTTTTAGCTTTCTGGGAAAATCTTATCATAACAAAAGGTTATTTGGAAAAATCAATAATTATATTCTATCATCATAGTTTCAGAAAAAGGGTTTATGCCAATAAGAGTTTTGTAGCAAAACAGCTGGCTCACAATTTTGCATAAAACTCTTGCTACCGTGTACAATGAGTCTGGTATTATCAGGAATCTCCTATTTGTAAGTCATTGTGCTAATGCTTTGGGAATATGAAACTATTTAAGGTATGATCACTTTTCTTCAGAAGTTTATCGTCTAGTATGAAGAAACATATTTTTGAAAAATAATGAAAATATCAAAAAGAGACTAAAAAGTAAAATGTATATTCCACATGCCAAATTTTAAAAATGATATGCTTTTTAGTGAGCAGAGAGGTCACTAAATCTTAAAGAATTCCGTAAGATAGTATGAGAGTAGTTGTATTCGAGATGGTCTTACAAAAGCAATAGGAATTCACCAGGTAGATGAAGGGAAGGAGACATTCCAGGCACAGAAGAAATGATTGAGGTAGAAAATGTGTGCAGAGGACAGTAGTTCAGTTTGACTCAGAGCATTAATGGCCTTGAACACGCGGCAGGGGAGTTAGACTCTCTCATAATCTTATATGTACCTTGCTAATACCTGAAAGATAGTCTTAGCGAGCTTAAAAAAAAAAGACTTTTTAAAGAGAGCAGTTTTAGGTTCACAGCAAAATTGAGTGGAAGTTACAAAGATTTCCCACATGTTCCCTGCCTCTTAATGAACTATTAGCAAGTTTACCACAGAATACTTGAGATCACCTAAGCCAGCCCCCTTATGTTACAAATGAAAATATCTAAATCTCACAGAATTTTGGTGATTTATCCAAACACACGTTTTTGGTGGGAGAACCAGTAGCAAAGCCTAAAAGACTGGTCTGTAGCATATCTTAAAGGCCTTTTTCATTCCAATGTCTGTAAGTCTATGAAATCTCTTTACTTAAATTGACTAATCTTTCTCCTACATGCTGCTCACAACTTGTTTTCCAAGATGCTCTTTGGAATTTGGTTATTATTTTTTTACTTTTATAATGGAAAGTTTTCAAATATAGAGAAAGAAAACATAGAATAATGCACATTTATATACCCATATACCCATCACCTAGTTTGAATACTGGATTAACATGTTTTTTACTGAGTGAATGAAGCATATCATTTTGTAACATTTGTCGTCAGGTCTGTTTGTTTTATCCTAAGTTGCACATGAATGCTTCTTCACCTTCTCAATGAAATCTTTTTTCCCTTAAAGCTCATATAAAATGTCCAACGCTAGTTCCTATTCATCATCTAGACCTATTCTCTCACGTTCATTTTTTGAAGAACACTATGATTGGCCAGGCGCAGTGGCTCACACCTGTAATCCTAGCACTCCGGGAGGCTGAGGCGGGCAGATCGTTTGAGCTCAGGAGTTCGAGACCAGCCTGGGCAACAGCAAGACCCCCGTCTCTACCAAAAATAGAAAGAAAATTAGCTGGACAACTAAAAATATATATATAAAAAATTAGCCGGGCATGGTGGCGCATGCCTGTAGTCCCAGCTGCTAGGGAGGCTGAGGCAGGAGGATCGCTTGAGCCCAGGAGTCTGAGGTTGCTGTGAGCTAGGCTGACGCCACGGGACTCTAGCCCAGGCAACAGAGACTCTATCTCAAAAAAAAGAAAAAGAACACTACAGTAGATTCTTATGTAATTGTTTTCTCAGGATCCCCTTTCTCTCATTCCCTCCAAATTGTTCTCTCAGGAGCTACAATGGTAACTTCTCACACAATGTCTCCCCTTCTCCCAACACAGTTGATTAGTCTAGAAGGCTGTGGCCCAAGCTGGGTTAATGAGCTAGTCCCCTGTGGTTTTTGGACTTAGGGCCCAGAGAATTGAGGTGATCTCTCCGCAGGTGGACAATGTTGTCAGGAGATGTCAGTGGTCACGTTTCTATTATGGGAAGAAAGACAGTCTGCCGTGAGAGAGAAGAATGAGGCTGACAGCAAAGAAGAGAGATGAAGTATGCATCCTCTGTTTATTATGTATTTGGCTTTTTTGCCTACACTAATTTAAATTGGGATTCTGGCACTTGCACTTATAGCCAAAAAACAAATATATGTGATTTGGCCTGGAGGGTATCAATAGAAAGATTCTGGGCAAAACCTTCAGGTTACCCCTTACTAAAAGGGATTAAGACCACTCTAAGCATTCACCTAACCCCAAATTCAAATGACCTCAAAAGAAGCTCTAATTCTCTGTATGTTTTCAAGTCTCTATATAAATACATAAACCTATAAAAACAAATTATACCTTATCTATTTATTGAAATAATACCAAAACTATATTAAAATTTCATAAACTTGTTTTTGCTTCTGTTTGTAGATACTTTATGTTCAAAAATATCAATGTTAAAATGGTTGTAATACATATATATCTGACAAAGGACTTTTATCCAGACTATGTAAAAAAAACTCTTATAATTCAATTATAAGACCAATGACCCAATTTTTATTTTATTTTATTTTTAGAGACAGGATCTCACTCCGTCGCCCAAGCTAGAGTGCAGTGGTTCTCAATCATAGCTCGCTGCAACTTGGAACTCCTGGGCTCAAGTGATCCTTCTAACTCAGCCTCCAAGTAGCTAGGACTATAGGCATGTGCCACCACATCCAGCTAATTTTTTAATTTTTTGTAGAGACAGGGTTTCACTATGTTGCCCAGGCTGGTCTCGAACTCCTGGCTTCAACCAATTCTCTTACCTTGGCCTCCCAGAAGGGGATCATAGGTGTGAGCCACCGCAGCCAGCCAACCCAATTTTTTAGATGGGCAAAATATTTGAACAAACACTCCGCAAAAGTAAATATACAGATGACCAATAAGCACAGGAAAAGTTTCCCAGCGTTACTATCCCAACATGTAGGAATGGAAAGGATCAGGGATATAAAACCACAAAAAGATACCACTTTATGTACACTAGAATGGCTAAAATTTAAAAGACTGACAACAGCAAGTATTGGAGAAGATGTATATATTGCTGATGGGAAAGCAAAATGATATAACTTGAAAAATAATTTATCAACTTTTTGTAAAATTAAACTCACACTTAACATATGTCCCAGAAAATTCCACTCATATGTATTTCCCAACAGAAATGGAAACATATGACCACAAAAAGATTTGTTCCCATGAAGTTCATAGCAGCTTTATTCATAATAGTCCCAAACTAGAAATAAGCTATGTTGGTTATTAATTTGTTATCTCTCAGGTTTAGACCCACGTTTTTTTGCCCACTTTATAATACTGAAGCCAGGCCCTGTAAACATTTCTTCTCTGCCATGTTAGGCTCTGTCAGATTGAGGGAGCTGAAGGGACACTTCAAGATGAAATTCACAGGAAGCCATTTTTTTTCTGGGGTCTAGTCTTTCTCCCATATTTTTATTCAGTGCAGGTACCAATGCCTGGTAGTGCTCACCTCCGCAGTCCTCACTGACCAGTTCCAAGCACAGTCCCAGACCTTGCCCTTCCCACTCTCAGGCTGCTACTACACACCAGCTCCAAGCCACCCATATCATCTGGAAACCATGGACCACCTGTGGGCCAGCTCCAGCCTGTGTCCTTTGGCAAGTTTGTTCACTACTGACAAGCAAGTTGTGTGTGCCTATGGTAGCCATGCCCTTTTCAAAGAGGTGTGAATCAAAGCCTTGTGAAGGATGGGGAGGATATCTTCTTCTAAGACCTTAGTTCCTTCAGGGTCCAGTGTCCCTCACCCTACTTGCTACTTCTTCATTCATTAGAGTCCTTTTTTACACCTTGCTGTCGTTAACCACATTTTACTAGCTAAAACTTATATTAAATTTTCCTGTTCAAATCACCTGTTTCTATCTTCCGATGATACATAACCCAAGTGTCCATCACCAGAAAAATGGAGAAATAAATTGGTCTACTCATAGCAAGGGAATACTACTCAGCAGGGAAGAGGAATGAACCGCTGATGCATGCAACAGTGTGTATGGCTGGCAAAAATATGCTGAGCAAAAGCTGCCAGAGACAGAAGAGTCCATAGTGTATTATTCTACTTTATGTGAAATACTAGAATGTGCAGGAAGCAGATCAGTGGTTGCCTGGGGCTGGCGGTGGGGAAAGGTAGGGAACAGACTGCAAAAGGGCACAGGGGAACTTTCTGAAGTGATGAAAAATTTTATATCTGGATTGTGGTGGTGATTTCAAGTGATCTTCCCACCTTGGCCTCCCAGAGTGCCAGGATTACAGGTGTGAGCCACAGTGCCCAGCCTGATATTCTTAATGAATAGTCCAAGAGGTCAAGTGCTTGTGAGTAGCACCTCAGAATACAGCAGGACATGACCAATTATAATCAAACAGGGCCAAGGGGCTATGCCAGACCCTAGTCCCAGACCCTCTCAGTGAAGTGTGGTAAATATCAAGGGAGGGCACTAAGATGTTGAGGGTGCTGAGCCTCTGCTGGTATTAACAGCAGTTGAATGTGGCAGTCAAACTTGACATCCAAGGTGAGCCACAACCGCGAGATGGTGACTGCAGTCAGCAAAAGGGGACATATGATTTAGTTGTTGCAAAACGTGACAGAAAGGAGGATCCAGTGCATTTGGCATTCAGAAGTCTGAGCAAGCAGTCAGCCTCAGGAAATCTACCAAGGAGTTACAGGTTCTCCAGTTGGATTAAGAAGTCAAGAAGGTTAGTGGGTCGAACTGTGTTCCCCAAAAAGATATGTTGAAGTCCTAATCCCTGGTACCTGTGAATGTGACCTTATTCAAAAATAGGATCTTTGTAGATGTAATTAAGTTAAAGATCTCAGGATGAGATCCTCTGAATTTAGAGTGGGCCCTAAACCCAGTGACTGGTGTCCTTGTAAGAAAAAGAAAAGGGACATTTGAGATACAGAGACACACAGAGGGGAAGATCATGTGAAGACAGACACAGAGATTGGAATGTTGTTGCCACAAGCCAAGGAGTGCCAACAGTTGCCTGAGACACCAGAAGCTAGGAGAAAGGGATGGAATGGATTCTCCCTCAGAGCCTCCAGAACCAACACCTTGATTTCAGCCTTCTGGTTTCTAGAACTGTGAGAAAATACATTTCTGTTCTATAAGCTGCCAAGTTTTTCATAATTTTTTGTGGCAGCCCTAGGAAATTAACATGAGGGCAACTGGCAAGGGCCCAGTCTGAGAAAGGAACTGGAGGTCTAGGTAGGTTACCAAAGCTGGACCCAAGATACAAAGCACTGGGGGCTTTGTGTCACTAGAGTGACACTTACGTAGAAAGTAAGAGCCCAATTCTAATAACCTGGGCACAACAACAAATTCTAAATAGAAAAGGCAGACACTGGACTTGGTAGAAGATCTAGATTTGAAGCAGAACATAGGGCAGGAATAGGCCTTAAAGTCAACATCGAGTGTCTCCATCTATGGGAAAGAAAAGCCCCAAAGAGTCCAGAACTTGAAATATAGTGTCCAGTTTTAAAAGGTCAATAAACAACTTCATCCTTCTATAAGATTGGAACCAATTGAGAAATAAGGCATAGGATACCAGCAGTTGGAGAACAAACTCTGTTACTAAATATAGACTCTATTACTGATAAAGCTTATTTGAAGAAAGAGCCCTGGACCTGTGCCAACATGGTTGCTGCATTACTCTCCATCCCTCCAATCTCCTCTTCCCCCCGGCCACACCCCAGCACAGCCCACAGAAGGGGATATTTGAGACTGCAGAGCATCTACATTTACCCATTTTGCTGTCCCATATAAGCCCCAGGTGGAAAGAAAATAGCTGAATCTCCAATGCCTGCAACCTTTCATTATTAATATATTAGCTCCATCCAGTGAAAGGCCATGAAGACTTTGCTAGCCTACCAGTCAGCCAGTACAGGGTGAAGTAGGGGTCATGAGTGTTACTGTGGTAGATGTCCCTCTGTATGGAAACATAAGGCAAGAGGAAAGGAAGTTCCTCCCTAACAGGCGGTTGTTTAATCAGAATCCGTTCCCTCCTCCTTTGTTGTATAGCATTCATGTTGTCCAGGTGGGATTAGGTTTACCCCTCACAGCCTTGTGAACCTATGTCTCGTAGGAGTTACTGATTCAGGGATGAACAACTATCCTAAGCTGGTCTAATTAGTATGAAGTTCAGGACTTTTGTTTGATAATTGGAGAAAGGAACATTCTCTTCTCACCTTGGTTGTAAGTAAGTGTGGTGGTTTACAAATGATGGTTTATTCTTGATAAGTAACGTTTAAATCATAGTTATATAGCCAGATAAAAGGATAGCTTAATTAAATTGCCTGATTAATAGTTGCCTTCTGCTTCTGTGAATTCGCTTGCTTAAAATTGTAATCGGTTTTTCGTCTATGCTCTGGCTCCAGGGTGCGGTGGAGCAAATAGTTCCCACAACTTTGTATCACTGTAACCCTGACTTCACTGCCCGCCTTTGTTCCCTGGACACCTGCTTTATATCGCGTAGCCTCCCCAAAAGATACTCAAGGCCTGATTG
>RJWJ010048982.1:0-10406 GCA_004363605.1 Indri indri | reverse complement strand
AAACGATCCTGTGGTCTTTGTTGTCTTCATTTCCTTGGGATTTGAGGGAGTTTTGTTGGGAGCTGACCAGGTCCACAGGCTGGCTGTGGGTTCTGGTGCTATAAACCCTCCGCCTTCCCATCCTCACCCTTGGGGGATCCCTGCATGCCCCTCATCCACCCCTCAGGACAGCGACGGAGTCACCACTTCCTGCTGCCTGGCCCTTCTCTCCCCGGCTGCCTGACGCTCAGGTGGGCGTGATGATAGCGTTACGTCATAAGGGTTAAGTGAATAAACGTGGAGTGCTTAGACTATGCAGCTCGGCACGCTCACGGCCCGGGAGGAGCAGCTGTACGGTGCTTGTACAGGTGCAGGTGATGGTCCCACGGTATGTCTGGCGGGGCCACCCAGCTTGCGGTGACCTCCCCTCAAGGCCGAGGTGAAATCCGGAGTCCACTCCTTGAGGCCTGGCCTTGGACTCCTGGGCAGCCTCTGGAAACGCCTTCTCAGGCCCAGCTGATGATGCCCCTTTCCTGACCACGTCCTCCGTATGCTCCCCGTGTTACCTGTTGGCGTGCAGCAGATCACCCTAAAACTTCTTCGCCTGAAATATCAATAGTGCTTTATTGTCTCGTCACTGTGGGCAGAATTTGAGATGGCCCCTCGGGGATGGCTGTTTGCGATGCTGAGTGCTGGGGGGTGTGGGGCGGGGGCTGCCCCCACCTGAAGGCTCACTCAGGTCAGTGCTGGTGTGAGAGGAGGGCCTGGCTGGGCTGACTGCCTGGGATGCCACGTGTGGCCTCACCAGGTACTAAGCTGCCTCATGACACAGCGGCTGGTGCCAGATGCGACCATGGACACGGGGGCCGGGGGTGTTTAGGCAGAAGCTGTTTCCTTTGTCGTGTGCCTGGACTAAGAAGTCAGGTGGCATCACCTCTGCCAAACACCTTGATGCTGCACGTCCCAGTCTCGGAGACACAGACCCCACCTCTCGGAGGGCGGTGATGAGCACAGGTGTGGCCGCCTTTAAGGTTCAAGGCAGACAGCATCAGGACGTCAGGTGAGGGGCAGGGTGTCTGAGGCTCCCGGGCCCTAGAAGCTGGGATGGGACCCCTCGTGGGCCAGTGCCGACAATGGGGGACATTTCTAGAAAAGCTTGATCTTTCCAAGACAAACCCTTGCTAATGGGATCCATGGTTTATTAAATAATCTGGGCATAGCCGGAAACAAGATTAGCAAATGGGAAAGTAGCATAGAAAAAATAACTGGTCACAATTGTCCAAACGAGCGTCCTGTGGGGTCGGGATGCTCAGAGGCGGGGCTGGCGGCTGCAGTTGGGGCTGGGCTATTCCACATCCACGACCAGCGGCGTCATGTAGTCGGAGTGTTTGATGCCGAAGGTGACGATGGGGGCACAGGGCTTGGTCAGGGTCACCTGGGAGAGGAGAGGCTGTGAGGGGAGCTGGTGCCCCCGGCCCCACTCCGCAGGCTATCTGCCCCAGCTGGGGCCTGGCTGCTGCCCCGCTAAACCCAGGCCGGAGGCGGCCAAGCACGAAGGCGGTGTTGCGGGATGTGGACACAGAGCACGCAGGGCGGGGCCCCTGGCCCCACGTCCTTGAAGGGTTGCCACTGAGGCTAGTGCTGAAGATGGGCGGGGTCCCGAGGGCTCAGACCCTCCCCCTCCCCCTCTCCCAGCTGTGCCCCTCCCCCGGGCTGTGCCCCCCCCAGGCTGTGCCCCGCCAGGCTGTGTCCCCCCCAGGCTGTGTCCCCACCTCACCCCCGTGCCTGTGTCCCCCCAGGTGGTGTCCCCAGCTCACCCCCCCAGCCTGTATCCCCCCCAGGGTGTGTCCCCGCCAGGCTGTGCCCCCACCCCCCAGGCTGTGTCCCCCCCCAGGCTGTGCCCCCACCCCCCGGGGCTGTGCTCTTCCCAGACCTTCTCAGGGCTGTGGGCTCCGGGTCCTGGCTTGAGGGTCTTGTCCCCGGGGGGCTCCACCCGGGCAGCCATGGTGTACTGTGGAGCCTTGAACTTGGTCACCTGCACGTCTGTCTGGCGGTAGGCTGCAGGGCCTGGGGTCTGGGCGGGCAGAAGGGGCTCAGACGGGCCTGGCCTGCCAGGGCACATGGCTCCAGAGGGTGGGGAGCAGCCTGGGACGGCGCCTGTGCATGAGGGTCCCCTTCCGTCTCCTGCCACACTGTGGGGACCACACCCCCTGCTTCGGGACACCTTCCCCGTGTGAGATTTCGGCCTCACTCTGGCAGGGATGTCCCTCCTGGAGTGTGAGTGTACGTGTGTGGCCCTGTCCAGCAGGAACACCGGCCTGTTGGACTTGAGGGCAGTGGCCTGGGCTGGCGAGGTCAACATGGGTTTCAGGCCCCTCAATCCCCCCAGGCACCTACCCAGCCCAGGGCCTTTGCACTGGCTGTTCCCGAAGCCGAAACCCTCTTCCCCCAAGTGGCCCGTGGCTTATTTTCTCCTCTTTTTCCTTCCTTCCATGCTGCCCTAAGACTGCCTCTCCCCTCCAGACAGCGCTCCATAAATCCTTCTCTGCTGGTCTTCAACACTGCCCCTGCCTCCCGGGGCCTGGCCTCTTCCCTCTGGTCTACTGTCCACCCCTCCCACCACTGCAGTGTCACCCAGCACATGGCAGGGACCCAGAGGCAGGGCTGGAGGGCTGAGGGGCTTCAGCAGGGCAGGGTCAAGCCAGTGGTCCTGGGTTCGAGGGGAGGGGTCTCGTGGGGGGAGTGCTCTGCCCTTGGCTGGGGTGACCCTTGCCTTGTGCAGGTCATCACTGAAGCTGCCCAGCTTGCTGCGGCCCTTGATGGAGAAGGAGGGCTGGGAGACCTTGCCGACGGTGTGGGGCCCCATCACGACGGGCAGCATGTATGCGGCGGGGCCTGTGGGGTGGACGCAGAGCCTCAGGCCAGAGTGGACCACAGGCTCCTTCCCTGGGGCTCTCTCCATTGCACTGCCCTGTCTCACCCACCCCATCCCAGACCCCCAAGTCCAGTCGGCTGGGGCTGTCTGGGCTGCCACAGACCTGGGGTGCTGTCTACTTGGAAGGTCTTGGTTCGAGCAGAGATGGAGTGGCCGGGTGCGGAGTCGAACACATGCTTGGTGGATTTCTCTGGAAAGTAGTCGCCTGGGGGAGGAGCGGGGGAGGGTGCTGGGACAACGCGGGGACCTGGCTAGGTCTGGGGGCTCAAGGAAGACTCCTCGATATTCCAGGCACAGAGCCTCTGGGCCCCAACACAGATGGTGGCCGGGTCTGGCTGGGGTGGGGTGGGTCCAGGATGGACACGCAGACTGTGGACCTGGGGGGACAAAGTTTGCTTCTGAGCAGGGACAGTGGGATCTGCCTGGGTCTGGCCCCTGGACCAGGCAGAGGAAGGCCCAGGTTGGAGCTGGGCTCTTGGGTCTCCAAGCTTCTCTGCCCAGGCCTGATGGTGCCCCCTCAAGAGCAGATGGGGCAGGAGGGGCTGGGGTGGCAGAGCTCTCACGCCCTGGCCTGCCTCACTGCAGGAGATCACAACGTGCTTCTGCCACCCACAGAGAGGGCAGGGCCGAGGCAGAGGCAGGCCCCTCTGCCCAAAGTAAGGAGCCTGAGGCAGGGTCACTCACCTGGGCCAGGAGTCAGCATGGTCTTGGTGTGGTAGCGCCCCAGGATGGAGAAGGCAGGACCGAGGTCCTTGCCAGTCCTCAGTATCTTGGGGTTCACACTGTAGCGGGGCCCTGGGGAGCAGTTCTCTGCCAGGAGCATGGGGGCCCCTCGGAAGCTGTAGGCTGGTGCACGCAGCTTGGTGGGCGTGTGCTTCACGAAGCCTGTGGGCCCGGTGGGCTCTGAGCAGCCTGAAGCCCGACCTGCCTTCTCCCCGGTGGATGTCAGGGAATGTGCCCGAAGCCCCCGGACCCCGCAGGTCCCCCCATCCCCCCATCCCCTCAGGGCTCCCCCCGCAGGCCCTCAGCTCTTACCCGTGGTGGGTGGCATCAGGTACTTGGGTCCAGGGCCGCTGTAGAGGGCCATGATGGGCCCCCGGGGGCGATGGGGCCTCCAGGTGCCCGCCCACACCTGCTCCGCCATGGCCGGCTCTGTCGGTGGGTGAGACCGTGACCAGGTGTGAGACGGTGGCCAGGAAAGCCCCTGCCCTGTCTCCTGCCGGCCCCGCTGCCCCCACCCCTCCTGCTGTTGACACTGACAGGGCAGGCCTGCCTCAGTGTCCCCCGAGGGGGTCTCCAGCTGGGAGCCGGGGAGTGGGGCAGACCCTACAGCACGCGCCCAGAGGGGCTGTCCATTCCGGCCCTCGGCTGGCCACCCCCTGGCTCTAAGGGGGCCTAGCAAGAGGCCCGTAGCAAGGAGTGGGCAGGCGATGGTGGGGAACGTCTTGGCCGAGGCTGTGCTCTGGAGAGGGCAGGACCTTTACCTCTTCCGTGCAGGAGCCGCGCTCAGAGCAGCCTACAGACCCAGCCTCCCCTGGGACGGTCTGACCCCTGGGCTTCCGTGCCAGGCAGTTGCCACGAAAGGAGCATGGAGAGAAGGGCCACTGTCTCTCCCTGGGGGCTTCGAGAACTGGGGAGGGGTCCCCACCCCTGAGCTCTAGAATGTGGCTCTGTGGGACAGTAGGTTCTAGATTACTGTCTGTGTGATGCAGACAATGGCCTCTGCCCAGGCCCCCTCACCAGTCCCCACACCGGGACCCCTCACCAGGATGCCCTCACGGGGACCCCGTCCCCGGGGCCCCATCTCCAGGCCCCCCCACCAGGCTGGGGTGGGGCAGAAGTGGGGAAGGGAGCAGCAGGGCAGTGAGGTCACAGGGCCTAGAGCAGGGGTGGCCAAGGAGTGAGGGTGGTGACCCCACTCAGCTCCACCCCAGTAGAGACCATGGGGCTGGGGAAACTGAGGCACAGGAAGTTTTTGGCTGTGGGGGATCCTGGGACCCAGGGTTGGGGTGAGTGTCTGCGGGGAGGTGCCGCTCCCGCTCACCTTTCTCAGACCCTGCTTGCCTGCTGTCCCAGCCCACCCCTAGGATCCTGGGTGTCCTGGGTGGGTGCACTTTCTTCTCGACCTTATCAGGTCCTCTTGGGGCTCAGGCTCTTCTAGGCAGACTGTTTCCCTGGGTGACTTTGGGAAGAGAGGTTCTGGCATCTGCCCCCGGACCTGGGCATCAGTGGCCTGTGTCACGGGGCACAGCTATTGCCATGCAACACCAGCTTCCGGATGCCAGCCACCCCGCCCGGCCCTGGGAGTGAGGGGGCTGGTGCTCCGTGTCTCTGCCCAGCCCAGACACTTCCTCCTTCCAGGCCTCCGTGCCCCTCCTGCCTCCTCCGCTGCCTCTGCAGACCCTCTCCCTCCCGTGTCCACGTGGTGCCTGCATCTGTGCCTGCTTCGTGGCATCTGCTGGATTTCCCATTCTGAGTCCTGCCCACCACGTGCCTGCCACCGTGTGGATCCTGCTTCTGTGCACCTCTCTGTGTGGGCTGACGTCCACTTGTGTGCTCGAGTGGGACCCTGCGTGTGTGAGACTGTACATGAGCGTCTGCAGGTGTGGTCACGTCCTTGCGTGTGTTCTTGACGTGACCTGTGTGTCAGTGGGTGAGAGACAGTAGCCGGGGCCTGAGCTGCAGAAAGCTTTATTGATTAAACAGTTTGAGGGTAAAGTTACGCGTGGAGAAGCAGTAGTGGGGCAGCGTGTCCATGGCTGCTTGTGCGGATGGTCCTGTGGCTGCTTGGAGCCACGTCTGGGGTCCACTTAGGCATCGTCCATATTGCCCAGCACTTGCACCTGGAAGGCAGATACGTGTGGGCCAAGACAGCTGTTGATTAATAACCCGAGAGCCGTCAGGCAGACAGGCCTGGGCCAGCCTCTGGGGGAGGGTGGGCTCTGGCACAAGGTGGCCCGTCCCCTCCCAGCAGCTGGGAGGTGTCATGTGTGCATGCGTGACTGTGTGTATGCATGTTGCATGTGTGTGCATAGGCTGCATGTGAACGTGTGTGTTTGTGTGTACATGTGATGTCGCAGTGTAAGCGTGCATGTGTATTTGTAAGTGTGTGCCTGCAGTGTGCATTGCATGTCTGCACCTGTGTGTTGGCATCTGTGTGCGTGCACACCTGTGCAAGGGGGCAGCCCATAGCCTGGAGGGGGAGCAGGGCTGTGGAGTCTGGGGGCTGCTCTACTGGGGGGAGGTCTGGCTGAGGCAGGTCGGGGTGTCTGTGGGGTCGTTGGCTGTGGGGTTGCTGTGTTGGGCAGGCGACCAGGGGCCTTGCATTGGGTGGGTCTCTGTTGGGCCACAGGACTTCAGGGAATGGGCGCCCCAGCCCGTACCAGCAGGTTGACCAGCTCCTCCTTGTGCACGGGCTGCAGGCCGTCGATGCAGGACTTGAGCTCCACCAGCGCTGCTTTGGCATCCTCGTTGACATCGTACTTGCCCAGGGGCCCCTCGTAGAGCTCATCTGGGGTCCCCACCAGCAGCGTTCGCAGGAAGTCCATGAAAAACTCATCGTTGTCCCCCGCTGTGGCCAGCCCTGTGTCACGGGGAGATGATGCCAGGCCAGGGCTCCAGCCGCTGTGGTCTCCCCATCAATGCCCATTTCACCTCCACATCTTCCTCCACCACACCCCAACCCTACCTGCCTGCAGACCCCCCTTCACCCTTGATCTCAGCTGCCCCATCTCCAGTCAGGCTGCCTGGGATCCCTGCGGAAGGAGAGTTGGGCCCCTGATGTGAGGCTGGTCTGACCTGGGGCTCGGAGGGCCGGCTGTGCTGGGCTGGGGTGGGGTTGGGTGGGGGCTGGGGCCAGCAGGGTCCTTGTCCACCTCTGTGACGGGGGGCAGGCAGAGCGTCCACTGCAGGGGCCTGATGCTGGGATTTTAGCTTCCCAGGTATCCCCAGCCCCTACCACAGAACGTGCTAGAAGCACAGTGTCTGCCGCCTGCCCAGCGGCACAGACTCACCGCAGATGCAGAGCATGGTGAGGGCTGCCAGCAGGAGGGTGCCGCTTCCCTTCATAGCCAGCAGTTGCAGGAGCTGCCTCTGGCTGGGATCCCGGGGTTTTATGCCTGAGCAGGCGGCACCTTGCCAGTGGGCAGGCCGGAACTGCCTGCCTAGACCTGGCAGTGAGCTCAGGTGAGGCGTGTCCTCACCCCAGACCACCCAGGGGGTGCCAGGCAGCAGCAGCTTGGGGGTGGCTGTGTAGGGGGTGTTGGCAAGCAGCTTTGGGGAGCATGGGAGTAAGGACCGTGTGGGGTGAGTGGACACAGGCAGGGGAGGCCACGCAAGCTGGCCCGTGAAGGGGGCTGGGGGCTGGGGCTGGCTGCCGAGGGCTCTGGTTGTTTCCAGCCTTGCGGCTGAGGCTGGTGGGCTCTAGGGTTGGGCCCAGGCCTTTCTTTTGGGACCCCCTCTGCTCAATGTGCTGCATGGCCTGGCTCTGTGTGTGGGGGTCTCCAGTGGGGCAGGGGCTTGGAAGTGGCAGACCAGTGGGGGCTTCCTGGGGGCTGTGAATCTGGGGATTGAGAGGGAGGCCGAGAGCCACAGGAGGCCTGATGTCGGAGGCAGCGTCCAGGGGTTGGAAGATGGCCCTAGAGGGTCTGAGGGGTGGAGTGGGGCTGCCACTGGGGCCTGGTCACAGCAGGAAATGAGGAGGGGGCCGCAGTCTCTGTGGCCAGGCCCACCAAGGAAGACCCAAGACCCTGGGGGAGACAATGCCAGGTAGGCGGGCATGGCAGAGGGCCCCAAACCAAAGCATCCCAAGAGAGCCTTCCTGGGGGTATTGGAGTCCTGCTCTCCCATGTGGCCTGGCCCTGCTCTGCCTGTCCCCTGCTGCCGCCTGGTGGCATATGAGAGACAATAAAAAGGTTAGGGTTAGATTTAAGAAAAAGGGTTAGGAAATAGGACTTAATGACCAGGAGTCAGGCTTCCGGTTCAGGTTTCATATCATAGTCCAGGTTTGGGATTTGGAAGGAAGGTGCTGATTGGAATTTCAGGGTAAGGTTTGAAACTGTCAGCGTAAGGGTTAGGGGACAGGAAGAGGGTTAGAGTCAGGGTAAGGGTGAGGGTTAGGCATCAGGTTGAAGCTTAAGGAGAGGGTTAGGACCAGGGGTTAAAGTCAGGAATGACGGTTAGGGGTTGGGTTAGAGGGTTAGAATTAGGGGTTAGGGTTAGGGTTGGGGTTAGAGTTAGGGTTAGGGGTTAGGATCTAGGGTTAGGGGTTAGGGTTAAAGGTTAAGGGGTTAGGGTTGAGGTTGGGGTTAGGGTTAGGGTTACAATTAGGGTTTATGGTTAGGGTTTAGGGATAGGGTTAGGATTTAGGGTTTAGGGTTAGAGTTAGGGTTTAGGGTTTAGAATTTAGGATTAGGGTTTAGGGTTTAAGGTTTAGGGTTAGGGTTTAGGGTTTAGGGTTAGGGTTAGGGTTAAGGGTTTAGGGTCTAGGGTTTAGCATTAGGGCTTACAGGTTAGGGTTAGGATTTAGGGTTTAGGGTTTAGGTTAGGGGTTAGGGGTTAGTGGTTAGGGTTAAGGTTTAGGGTTAAGGTTAGGGTTCGGGTTAGGGTTAGGGTTTAGGGTTTAGGGTATAGAGTTAGGGTTAGGTCCATGCTGGGCTCCCAGGGATGCTCAGGAGCATCAAGAAGGGACAGCTCCCGGGAGGAGGGGCCTCACCTGTCTGTCGAGCTTCTCCTCTCCTTCCCTCCTCCTTTGCACTGGATGGATTAATAAAACCCTTTCTGGAGGGATGTGGCTCTCTCTCCGCGTCGTTCACTGCTTT
Source organism: Indri indri (assembly GCA_004363605.1). Lineage (NCBI taxonomy): Eukaryota > Metazoa > Chordata > Mammalia > Primates > Indriidae > Indri > Indri indri. The sequence continues at coordinate 1,673 of RJWJ010048982.1, read as the reverse complement.
CCTGGGTCTCACACCACACATCAGATCCTGAACAGGAAGTTGCTGAGTGTGACTGAGAATGCCCCAGCAAGTGCAAATCCTGTGTCAGGGACTCCAGCATCCAGGGCGGGTGCTTGGGCCCTTTTGTAGGAGGTCTATATCTTGTGCGGGGCACCCTTTGTCCAGACATGTGGTCTAGAGGAGCAGAGCATGCCCAAAATCCTGGCAAGGCCTCTGGGTGGAGTCAGTGGTGAGCAGGGCAAGGCCTCAGAGCCCAGCTGTGGCCCTGCACAGCCCTGTCAGCACCAACAGACACACATGAGCTTGCTGTTGTTTGTACTTGAACAGCAAATGTTCCCTAGAAACATGCTCGGATGCTCTCTGTCCTTCCCCCCAGACACTGTCATCCCCAACAGAGACCAAATATGGAAAGTGTTCCTGCTGTCGGTCTTGGTTTTTAATCACAACACCATTCATTGTTTTGTCACGTCTATATACTTATTTAGGAAAAAATCAAAAACCGGAAAAATGGGAAGGAAACATTAACATAACTCTAAAAAATCAAATCTGTAGAAGGATGTCAACTTCTCATTGTGTGTTTTTGTGACCCATGTGAGGAGATGCTCCTGCATAGACTTTGTCCAGTCCAGGTGTCCCCGCAGATGACCTGGGCCCCTGCTGATCTTGACCAAGTGCCTGACCTCCGAGCCCTCGTGCACCAGGCTCCTGGGCATCGTGGTGTGACGGAGGCCTTGGGAACCACCACAGGTGGGTTTTGTGAAAATGGTTCAAAACAGCAACTGGGCAGAAAGGTGATGTCAGTGGAGAAAATGAGATGACATGCAGCAGGACACTATGGTTGGAAACATGGCAACCATTGGCTTCTTCCTTCCCTGAAAGGAAGCGTTCCTGGGGAAGCTCAGAGCGGCAGACCGTGTGCTTGTGTGAGGCCTTTTCGATTGTTCTGTATCTGATTCTCAGGGATGGGTGCTTACCAAGTAGGGCATAATCTCTGTTGTGTGTGAAATAAGTCTCTTTCCACATAAACCTGAAGGGAGGGCCAGGCTAGCAGGGAAGAGGGAGACTGGGGGGTGGGATGTGGGGAAGCAGGGCAGGAGGGAGGGAGCCCTGGCTGAAACTCAGAGCAGGCGACTGATGGAGGTTGGGCCCCGCACTATTCCTGCAGCATGCAGCAAAATGAAATCTAACCTCATGGCCGCTCTCAAAAGGGGGAAACCATACTCAGGACGTTGTTCAGTGTGCACCAAATGCTGAGAGACCCCCTGTGTTATGAAGAAAGACAGCATTTAAACAAGTTGATTCTGGTGTGTCCTCCACGTTTTGAAATTTGATGATCTCTTTGTCGGATTCTTGGCTTCCATTCCATGAATCGTCTCCAAGAAACTGTGTGTGATGTGTGTGTCTGTGCTCACGGGAGATGCGGTGTGTGTGGTGGTGTGCTCAGTGAGTGGATGTCATTAACCCACAGGGATATGCAACAAAAGACACACATTTAATAGAAATAAATCCCACAAGACCACCGCTTGGTCTTAGCTTTCAGCATGATTGTGACCAAACCTATTTATAGAATTTCCTTATGTGAAGGCACAACACTCTGAAACTTTAAAGATAATAGAGTATTTTATTCCAATAGAAAAAAATTAAACAGGAAGGTTGGACTGTGCATGTGATCG
>RJWJ010048981.1:0-10404 GCA_004363605.1 Indri indri | reverse complement strand
TTCCTTTTTATTACACACAAAATCTTATCTCCAAATGACTTCAACATTGTTTCTTATTTGCTTTATCTTATATTTAATAACATTTTGAAAAATAATAACATCTGCACTAAAATAAGATTATTGATGCAGTTTAAGATTTTTTTGAGTTATTGTTCTAATGTAAATGCCAGTAAGAATACACAGAGTCATTTGAAATAATTTTTAAATGTATTATTACAGCACCAAGTTCATTTAAAAATTACATGCATGCATTCATTTCAATTCACTTTTGACTTTTATTAAGGAAAATGTATTTTTATAGACCTATTCTAGTGATGGCAGTGTTTCCTTTGTGTGTATGTTTTATTGTCTTTTTTTCCTCAATATGGCATTTGATGCTTTTTCTACATATGATTTTTGTGTCTGATTCTCAATTCTTCCTCTAGCATCACCTCTTTTAAGACTTACAGAAATGCCTTTTTAAAACAGTGATGTCCCACACAACATTACCTCTGACTAAATAACACATTTTCTAGCAAAGGAAGAGCAGCAATGTGATCAGCTGTATGGAATTCACTGATCCCACCACATGCTCCATCAGTCAGAAACAGCTATTGACAGATTAATGGAATATTTCACTGAAAGTCCAGTGAGAGCATCAGCTGGCAGACAGACACTTCTGTGACTAGGGTATGGCTTTAAACCAATGTCCAGTATTTGATGTCATTTTACCCACTGCCTAAACACAGTATTTTTCTTCATTTTCTCTTCACTAACCTCTGCCCCACTGAGTATCATGTAGATCGCCTTGATAATAAGTGGTTTGGTTTTAATTTCTAGCTCCGTTACTTGTTTAATGTGAGAATTTGGGGAATTCATTTAATTTTTAGAAACCTTAGTTATCTTTTCTGTAAAAAGGTGATAATCTTATTTACCTCAGAGAGTAAGCAATAGATTAATTAATGTATTAGAGTTCTAGCCATAATGCTGACACATGGACATTTGCCTTTCTTTCTCATTGTGATTTAATCTCTTCTTATTCAGTCACATTTCAATTTATTGATAACATCAATTAAGAAACAATTTTTGTTTTTTTCTTTGTAAAAGCTGTACATTAGTATTAAAATACTTAAAAACAAAATTATCTAGCATCCAAAGTTATTGAAAGAAGCACATTTTCTTTATTTCTTTTCAATAAAATGCTTACCAAATGTGTGTTGTCCAATAGTAATTCCATCCAGAAAATTCTGGCAGCAAGCCATCAGAAAACCTAAACACATTGGCCAAAGAGATTGGTTTCATTAAAACTATCGATTACCCATTTCTCCCAAACCACTTATGTTGAATTTGTCATATCAGACAAATGCAGTTTAAAAATAGTTGCTTGCAAAAAGAATAGAGTGTGTTTGTGCATGTAATATATATTTACAGCAGATACATGCAGTACTTTAAAATATAAATTCCTAGAAATTGCAAGCCATGTTGTGTGTATTTTCTGTATCTCTCCTAACATATTGTGAGAGATCAGTAAATATTAAACCAACACATTGTGCTTCCACAAAACTAGACATGAATTTATAAAGTGACAATCCAAGCACCAGGCAAAATATCTCATTTGGAACTAACCATATAAAGAGGTAATAGGGAACAGATTAAAGGGCACAGCTGTCTCGTTCCACAAGTTTAGTTGGAAAACACCACAGACAATATGGGAATATGTGACTGTATATCTTTCCTATTGACCTATCCCTTCTGGGCACCACTGGGTTTTGCAATAGCACCTTACTACAGCTCTGTGATATTCACACATTGGCAGCAGTTTGTTCTTCTACTTATTGAACTTAAATTTTAGCGTGACACTTCTTCCCACAATGACTAGTGAAGAGTCAAAAAACGCTTACCACATTCAATTCGGTTCCACACAAACTCAGGTTGATTGTATACAAGATGATAGCAGAGAAGATACAGTAAATGAAAAACATAAAGGTCCACATTTTCTGTATGTAGCATTTTACACATCCCTTCACATACTAAAACTATGTCTTTAGTTTTGGATTTTATTAAGGTGCAATTTATCTTTATCAGTAGGCAAACTGGGCATTTTAGAATTACTATTATATATTGATTAATTATGTTTTCATAATATGATTATTTTTAGCACTTTAAAAATTACTAAAAATATTTTTTATAAACATAATATTTAGGCCTGTCAATCACTCTGTGAAACAGGAAAGAAAGTTACTTTTTTTTTCCCAATCACCCGACCCTTAGAGAAATTGTACCTTTTGCATTATTTCATTAGCAGGCAAGTGTAAGAGGCCAGGCAAGCAGTCAGGCTCTGTACTCTACTCTGGTACACTTTTCAAACAATACATTGATTTAGTTAATTCATTAGTGAGATATGTATCGAGTGCCTATTATGTGCAAAGAATGGCTATTGTGCTGAGAATGACAGAAAAGTTCACTATCCTTCTGGGCCTTGTGCCTTCTCATAATAAATATATAAATAAACAAGATAATCACAAACCATGGCGCAATAAATGTAATGCACAGAGTGAGAGATACAGGAGGCCAGGGAAGGCCTCTAGGCATAGGCTTATCAGGCTGAACTAGTAAAAATACAGATACCAATTAAATTCAAATTTTGGATAACCAACACACTTTCTATATGTATGCTTATATCCTGTGCAATATTTGCAACATCCAATATTCTTGCACCAACATAAAATTGTTCATCTGAAGTTCAAATCTAATTGAACATCCTGTATTTTATGTGGCAACCCTATCTGGGAGCTGACGTTTGAACTAAGACCTGAATGAAATGAAAGAGTCAGCTATGCAAATTTCCAGAAAAAGAACAATACAAGAAAGGAAAAGCTAAATGTCTGAATCCAGAAAGTTCTTGAAAAACCGAAATAAGCCAGTGTGTCTCAATCTTGGTGAGAAGGATAACATGACGTTGGGGAGGTAAACAGAGGACAGCTAATATAGAGCCCTTCAGATAAATAATTTGGACTGCATTCTTTGTACTCCATATAACTCTTTAGAAGTTATAAACTAGAGGAGTCTTGTCTAATTTATGCTTTATAATAATTCTCTGGTTTATTTATGCAAAAGAGATTGAAGAGTGGAGCAAGAATTAAAGCTGGGTTCATGATTACGGGCTATTTTCTAAATCTAAATGAGATAATCTTGGTGGAGATAGGCATACAGAGAAGTGGATGGATTTGAAATTGACATTTCAGATTGAGCCTAAAAAATTTACTAACAGATTTGATGTCAGAGATGTCAAAAGGGGAAAATGAAGCCATGACTTGTAGGTTTTAACCTAAAGCAAGCACATATAGTGTAAGAACCGGTTCCCCTCGGCCCCAGCAACAGAGAGGCAGAGTCACCGAGGATGCAAATGGCAGCTCGAGCTAGGGTCCAAGTCCCAGAGAGCCAACGCAGTGGCCTCCCTATGAACCAGGACCCCGCCCTGAGGTAAAGGTGAAGTTTTTATACTTTCTTTTGCACACGACACATCGGTGGCACACGACACGCAGGCTCCACACGACGTGTTGGGCACATCATCCCCCCTTCCCCACTTAGTCCATTGGTTCCTTTGAAAGTGGTGGTTTGTTTTGACTCTTGATTGGTTGGCTCCAAGCCCCCGGATTTTCAATTTTCGCGCCGGCGCCAGTTCTGGTCCGCGTTTCGGTCTGGGGAAACTGAAACTGAGGCCTATTTTAGGAAGTTCAGCCTGTCATGGATTTACTCCTGCCCTGTTTTTCATTCTGATTAGCTACATCTGACTAACAACTAAAAGCAAGTGGGGTTACAGAAGCAAATGGCATTAGTTAGAATCAAAGAGAATACACTTTTCTAATCTAAAACAGTTTCTGTTTCACACAAAACAAAGTACATTCTTCTACTATCAATTCCTGCCTTTCAATAGAAGAATGGCATTTCGTGAAATTGGGAAGAATGTACAAATTAAAAAATCAAAAGTGAGGGTTGTAATGAAATTCTCTTTTCAGCATGTTAAGTTTGAGAGGTCTGTTGGATTTAGAAATGGAGATGCCAAATCAACAATTGGTTCTTGTTTAAAAAGGTAGGATGAGAGCTGTCAATAAAAGTAATGTTTAGAGCAAGAACAGGGATGATACCACAGAGAAAAAGGATTTCCTTAGACAAAATCAAAAGGTTCATAATGCAGGCTGATGTAATTCAACATTTAAAGGAGGAAGAATAAGCAATAGATATTGAGAAGGAGGATCTAAAAAGTTAGGGGAGAAATCAGAAAGATTGTATCAAAGAATCTCAGACAGAAAAATGTTTCACAAAGGATGGAGTAATCAGGTATATTTTTATAGACTGCGGAGATTTAGAACAGGTTTGACAGAAATATATCCATTGACTTGGTCAAACGGGGTCTTTGTTCACCTTAAGAAGAATTTTTTAAAGTTATTAAGGTAAATCTGAAATACAATCATGAGATAATTTGTGATTGAAATCTGGGTTGTTTAAATAATGTTTATATATTGTCATTTGTTAGGGCTTACAACACTATAAATTCTCTGATATATTAAATTGAGTTGAACTACCCATCTTATAAGATATTCTTTCCTATTTATGTTTTTCCCTTTATTAAGCATTTATTTAGTATCTATTACATACAATAATTGTTCTTTTATGGATTAATGGAATTCTAGGATATATTTTTTAATCTCAGAAAGGAAGATAAATGAAGGAAATCAAAAGTCTGAAAGAACTGATACAATACCATTGAATAAAAATAGAAATAATGAGGAAGTTATACAAAATTCTGTGTGACAAATTTGGTGCACCTATGTTTAAACTCAAACAATAAGTGATAATCTGTCCCTTGAATTCCAATGAAAGAAGTTATTTGTGAGTCATTACTCCTCCTTTCTGATCCCTGGAAACTGAATCTGATAAATTGCTTGGGAAAAAATCAATATTTTTTGTTATATTTGCCACATCTTATGGCCTTCATAATGAGAAAATAAAGCTGCATTACTAAAGTAGTTGATGTTAACTTCACCTTAAAACTTAATTATTTTAGTGTAGAGTGCATAATATTACTAGATGAGGCTTAATATACATTAAACGTATCACTTGCAATGTTCACTGCAATAAACAGCTATCTTTGATCTGAATGGTCCAACTACACTTTCTAAATTTGGTCAATTTTAACTCACCACATCCACTGAAAAACAAACAAAAACAATACGATGAATTTCCCCCCTCTCATAGTTACTCCGCAGCATTTACTTTATGCATCAGTTTATATTTGTGCCTTCCCTGCGGGTAAGAGCAGCTCATCTTCACAAGCCTGATACATGTTTATGCGTTGTTGTTTTCTAGCCAATAAAAATGAATTTCAGATTTCACAGGGAGGTGATTTGTGAAAAAATATGTATGTATTCTTTCCACAATTCTTAATTGGAAGAAGTTTCTTAGAGAAAGTATTCTTGAAGAAGGAGTTTGAGTAGAGCTATCATTACCGAAGTTTTGAAAGGGATGCAGTACTATGTTGAAGCATACAGAGCAGTGGTCCCCAGCTTTTTTGGCACCAGGGGCCAGTTTCATGGAAGAGAATTTTTCCACAGACTGGGTGGGAGTGGGGGGATGGTTTCAGGATGATTCAAGCACATTATATTTATTATGCACTTTATTTCTATTATTATTAAATTGTAATATATAATGAAATAATTATACAACTCACCATGATGCAGAATCAGTGGGAGCCCTGAGCTTGTTTTCCTTCACCTAGACAGTCCCATCTGGGGGTGATAGGAGACAATGACACCCAAAGTGTGTTGCTTATGTCCAGTCTACTCTGTAATCTCGTTTTGGTTGCTATCACTGCAGAAAACTCTACTTCACAAAGATAGAATGTTGGAAATGGAAGCAGGCTTTGTAGTGCTTTTGTGGGAATTTCAGGATTTTCCATCTTGACTTTAATCCAGAAGGTATGGAGATTTGAAGTTGTCTCAAAGATACTTTTAAGGCCACCATCATTTGCAGTCTCAAGCGGTTGATCCTCTTCTGTCATAGACAAAGTTGATTCACCTGGATTATTCACGAATGGGTCACAGGTCCATTCCTTCCTAGTTTGGGGTCTTTTGTAGTTGGGAAGTAATACTCAATCTTTTTTGAAAGCTGAGATGAGTGATCATGTGCCAGCTGGGAGAAAGAAGGCCCTGGTTCAGTCTCTTTCAAAATCTCTGCTGATGTTTGAAACATGTCAAAAATCCCAATGATAACTCGTTGCCCCTATAATTCCAGTTTGGCTTTGAATGCAGCCATTTTATCTGCTGACTTGAATACTGTTGTTCTCCCCTTAAGTGACAGATCATGTTCATTGATTAGGTTGAATATGTCACACAAGTAAGTTTTGTGACCTATTCTGTGTCACCGATATGTGCTGCCAGTGGTGACTGTTTTTCTAAAAGAAATCTCTGAAGTGGCTTTCATAACTCAAAAATTCTGGCCAGTAATCTACTTCTAGAAAGCCATCTCACTTCTGTGTATAAGATAAGACGTGTGTGTTCTGTGTCCATCTCCTCACAGAGCTGCACGAACAGACGTCAGTTAAGGGCATGTACTTTAAAGTAGTTGATAATTTTAATCACATCCTGCAAAGCATTGTTTAGTTAAGGTGACATTTTTCAGCTAGCCATCATTTCTCTATGGATGACACAGTGTGTAGACTCACATTCAGTAGAGACCTCCTTGACCAGAGTAGTGAAACTGGAAAGCCGTCCACTCATGGCAGCCACTCTGTCTGTGCATATACCAAATCAAAATGACCAGTTCAGTTTTTCTGACATGTAATCATTCGAATACTTGAATAGTTCTGCATCTGTGGTGTTGGTTGGCAACAAAAGTGCATGTAACATATCCTCATGTACATCCTCCTGAAAAACATACCACACAAAAATAAGCATTGTTGCCTTGTCAGCATCAGACCCATCAACCTGGATTGCATACCACAGTGACTAATTAATCCTCTCTAACAATCGTGCCTCAATATCCTCTGCTTTTTCATCAATTCGTTTAGTTATGGTGTTAGCCAAAAGAGGAACATGTGCAACCTTTTGAACTCTAGTCTCTCCTAAAAGTTCATGGCAAATGTCCTTAGCAGCAGGCAGTATCAACTCTTCACCAATAGTAAAGGGCTTCTTAGCTTCAGCAATGAGGTGAACCATTAGTAATCATGCTCTCAGTGAAGACACATTTCATTTGATGAAGTGGTGACCTTCAATAATTACGTCTGTTCTTCGTGTTCACGATTTTTTCTTTTGAAAAACTCCAAAGGCTTGTCTTTTGATGTAGGTTGCTTGGTCTCCATGTGGCAAAGCAGTTTGGAAGTTTTGATGGCTTTGTTGGATAGCTGGTCTCCACATATCATACAAAGTGGGCTTGGAGAATGGGAATTACCTGTTGCAATGAACAAGTAATTTAAGTAGGACTCTTGGTATTTTATTTTAAATGCAGCTTTCATTTTGTTGACAGTCATAGAGTCATCTTCTCTCTCATCTTTGGTTCTTCCCGCTTTTTCAAAGAAGCTCTCTGGCAGTGTTTGTTTTTTACTCATTTTTGCTAGGTTAGCTTATTGGTTTACCAAAACAGTGACTGAGACAAGTGTGAAGTGCATGAAAGAGGCGCAGATGGAAGCGGTAAATAAAATAATGGGCAAGCCACCTTGCGGAGTGAAATAAGTGTCAGATTCTGACTTAAAGCCTACCACCAGATGCAACTGTACAGTTGAAGTACATCAACTCACTTGCCACTATAAAGCCTGCTACCAAATGAAGCTTAGTTGTCACTTGCCACTCACTGATAGGGTTTTGATATGAGTCTGCAAGCAATTGATTTATTATGGTCTCTGTGCAGTCAAACCGCTCTGCTAATGATAATCTGTATTGCAGCTGCTCCCTAGTGCTAGCATCACCACCTCAGCTCCACCTCAGATTATCAGGCATTAGATTCTCATAAGGAACACACAAGCTAGATCTCTTGCATGTACAGTTTAGAGTAGGGTTTGCACTCTTATGAGACTGTAATGCTACCACTGATCTGATAGGAGGCAGAGCTCAGGCAGTGATGTGAACACTGGGGAGAGGCTATAAATAGAGATGAAGATTTGCTTGCTCCCACACTGCCACCTCCTACTGTGTAGCCCAGTTCCTAGCAGGCCATGGACCAGTACCAGTCCATGGCCTGGGGGTCGGGGATCACAGATACAGACCAAAAGAAATTCCCAATTCCAAAACATTAGAGAAGTAATTCTCTCAGTAATTGGTTTAAAGTTTCAAGCACTTTGGAAAAAGAAAACAAAAAAAACATGTCTATCTACTGGACTCTTTAAAAAGATATATCAATTAAGTATTTTTACATTATGATACAGGACAATCGATGACTACACTCAAGAAATAGTGGTATTGCTAATAAAAGGGAAGCGAACAATTATAACCATACAAATATTTTCTTCATGTTTTCAAAGAATTTAGACAAAACCATGAAAAATTTGGTATATGATCATTATTATCATGAAGCAAATGTCACAGAGACCATATCTGCCATCATTCAAGTAAATAAGGAGATGGCAGTATAATTCTACCAATGCATCCTCAGTTGATTAGTTCCATCATTGGAGACAATTTCAGATTATAGTCTAATGTTTAAAAAAAAAACAAAGAAATTTTTTTGGTAAAAATCTTAACTATTGCTACCACTATGGCTCCTGCTACTGCTACTAATTAAATAATATTTACTTAACACTCACAACATTCATAATCACTTGTCATGCATTATACCACTTAATCATCATGATATTAATACAAATTAAGCAGATAATTTTCCTCATTTTTATGTAAGAAACTTAGACTCAGGGAATTTAATAGAACTGTTCAGTGTTGTCAGTGAATGGCAGAACCATAGTTCAACAAATGCTGGTGTGTCTTCAGACACCAGCTCTTAACCCTCTGTATAAACAGAATATTTCATTCAAAAGGTGATATCAAATATTATTAAAAATGGATCAGAATGATCCCTGAAATTTATTATGTTCTTACAATTTTAAGGCACAATATTTTCTCTTTTACTATACCTTAACAATTATATTTTTATTATTTACCAAAGAAAATATATAATGATTTAATACATCAAATAGTATTTATGTACACCTTTTTGTCTCATTTATCCTAACTCTTCATTTCCACTCCCTGGCAGGAAAGGCTTCCAATAGTTTTAGCTCCTTATTGTGATTATTTATAAACAATATACTTCAATATTTTATCACATTATCTTCCCAATGTAGATATGTCATAATATTTAATTATGTCAAGATTCAGTTTTTACTTAATTATGCCTATTTACATATTTTTAGTATTATGTTGAGCAATGTACTATGACAACATTTTCTCTCTGTATGATATTTTTCCTAGAGGTTTTTACTTCAAGTTTTCATTTCTCTGGTGTTTTACATTGCTGTTTATAAGTCTTCCAAACTTTCTACTAGAATGCAATTTCCCACATAGTGAAGCACATCAGGTGATGTATCAGTTCCAGTTAATTTTCTTTCCTGGAGTCATTCCTCCTGGCACCCTCTATTCTTCTGCCCCATTTGTACTCTTGTTCTCTGGGCCAGCAGCACAGCTGGCTCTTCCTCTTTCTGATCTTCTTCTTTGGATCAGTGTTTTCCTCCATTTTGCTAAACTGTGGCTCCCAGAAAAGTATTGATAATGATTTGCATAGATGGTACATATTTGAGATATTGCAAGCTTTAAAATGCTCCTATTTTACTTTTGATTTTATTTGAGATTTAACTGAATAAAGAATCACAGTTAAAAATTATTTTTACTTGGAATCTTGAAGGTATCACACCTTTAACTTCTCATTTCTGATGTTGCCGTTGTGGAATTCGAAGACATCTTGACAATTTACATACGTATAAATTTATATATATACACACACACATATACACACATATGTATATATAATTGACTTTTATTTCCTCTTTATTAGCATCTTCATTTTCTACTCATTCTTCAAAGATTTTATGAAACATATTTTGAAAAACAATGTTTTGAAAATATTTTCACATTTGCATGACCAGAATTTATAGAGTAAATATTACGACAACCGAGGTTAAAAGTATGCTTGAATGACAAACCAGTATTGGACATTAGAAGATTCTGTATTTTTCTGGAGTGATTTGAAGTCTTCTGTCTCCTGGAGCTGTTTCTTCAGATTCAAGGGAGATGAAAGAAAGCTAAACACTTTCTCAACTTTCTTGAAAGCCTTTATCCTCTTCCTGGAAAAGATTTGCTTATGTTTCACTTTCGTTCTCTTGCCCCACTCTCTCTCTCTCTCTCTCTCTCTCTCTCTCTCTCTCTCTCTCTCTCTCTCTCT
>RJWJ010048980.1:0-10406 GCA_004363605.1 Indri indri | reverse complement strand
GGTTGAATAGATTCCCGAGGACTACCCTGGGACCCTCACCTTCTTTATTACATTCTTGTGGAAAAATGCCTCCAGGATTAAAAAAAAAAAAAAAACAACATAAAACAAACTTTTAGAATAGATTGTTGACAACCTGCAATTTTACAGGAATTGAATTTCAGATTCCCACCCCCCTCCTTTTTTTTTTTTTTTTATTTCAAAGTGTGATCTAGTCCCTCCAAGAAAATCATGACTTAACCAGAAAAATAGGGAGTAGAATTTTGGGTGGCTTCATTATATAATGGAAAGTTTTTTTTTCTTTTTTCTTAGTGTGGGCCTGAAGTGAGGTTGGGTTCTTCAACAGTAAAGAACTGTTTTTCCACGGTCAGGTGAGATGTGGTGGAAGCTTATGCCTGCATTTGTGTTTTTGGATCTCTCATCTTGGAACAAGATGTCTGTGTTCTTCCTCCAGCATCAGAGCTGGGGCATGAGGGCCGCCATGTTCATGAGGAACTAGCTTGGCAATCCAACTTCCATCGTAACTCTCATCGGATGTTTGATCAATTCTGTTGTTAATGAACTTGGACATCCTTTTTCCTCTCCAAGGAGCCAGTGTAGGGCAGTTTCACTTCTGGTGAGAGAGCAGGAGATCACTCCTCAAACTCATGTTTTCATCTGAGGCTTATTGCTGAAGTTTGAAACAAGATGGGTGGAATGTTGGCTTCCTGCTTGTGGAGGCCTCCTGGCAGCTTGCTGAGGGGTCTGCAGAGCAGGTGAATTACCGTAGCTTCAGACTGCAGATGGGCTATGGTGACAAGACTGGCTCATTCTCTTAGGAGTAGACTCACATTAGCCAAGTACACAGACAGCGACGTACAGCAGAAGAGCACTTTATTCAATGGTGGTGAGACATAGAGCAGCTGGGTAGACCAGGAGTCCCACATTTGGTGGCTCAGGCCTGTCCTCCTCTGGGCTGATCAGCTTGGGAAGCTGGAGTCTCACCCATTGGCTGCTTGGTGAATCAGAAAAGGAGGAACTAGCTGGTGGTTCCAATGTTCAGTGGCATCAGACCTGATAGAAATGTGTCCGTCACTTGGAAAGGGAAAGGTCACCAGGCCTGGACAAGCCCTCATTTGAGTCAACTTCTGGCTCGTTACATGGCCCATTTCCTTCTTCCAGCTCATGGTTTATCAGAAAATTCTGGGCAGTGATAGCTCTGTCAGATCTTCGTTGAAGTTGGGGGGCGGGGCAGCTATTAAATACTACGTGAGATACTTACATACTTTGTGCTTATCCCGTAACAAGTGATCAGTAAATGGTACTTTGTTTCAGTTTGTAATTAATCATGGATTTTCTCTTTCCGCCTCCAGTTCGCTATAGGAAATAGTTGCAGGAATCAGACAATTAGTGATCAAAATAACATTTTTATTACCGACAGTGGAGCTTGACCTGTATCCAGAATCACGCTCCCTGGCACACTGCCTTCCGGGTCTGTAGACTTGGGAACCTCCCCTGTGCGGCATTGGTGGGTCTTCAGAATTACTTCTCTTTGGGGACCCATGGGGAAGAGGGTCCATGGGGGAATTTCATGTTTTAATATATCAACTCTACCTAATCGAGAATCTCACCAGTCAGGTACGAGTTGGGGAGTGAGGCTGAGAGCATTATTAGGGTGGAGTCCCCTCATGAAAACGTGGTTCTGTGTGGAGGTCCTTCTCCGAGAGCCATGATGGCTGCAGCCTTTGAGATGAGCCCCGAGGGAGCAGGTAGGGCGGGTGGCCAGAGCAAGACGGCGGCTAAATGGGTGGACACCGCTCCTGTTGCATCTGACCGCTGGAGCGAGGCTGCGTCGGCAGAAGGACGGCTGTTCTGCCCATCGCTGTGCGTTGTCCCCAGTGGTTTCACTTCATCCTGACCCTGCGCCAGCCCCCATGGAAAAGGCTGTTTTGGCCACATACCTTTGGGAAGCATCGCACGCTCCCCGTCCTTGCACGTCACGATGGGTCTTAGCAGGTCAGTGTGTGTGTGGTAAAGGCACTGAGGACGCCCCTGGGTAACTGACTCAGAGGCCGTGTGACCTTCTGTACCTCAGTTTCCTTCTCTGTAAGGTGAGAATTATAATAGTTCTTTCCTCATAGGGGTTTGGGGCAAGATGAGATGAATTAATACATGGAAAGCAGTTAGAGTAGCGCCTGGCACATAACAGACACTCAGTAAACATTAGCCATTATTATAACTATTTTCACTATCTCATTTTACCTCTCAGAGCCCTTTTTATAGTCATAAAATTAGGATTAAGATAGCATATATACTTCATGTGTTGTTGTGAGGGTTAAACGTTAAATGACATAACTTGGATAACATGCTTGGATCAGAGTCTGGGATCTAGAAAATACCATGGTGGACAAATGCACAGATCTTTATTGTGCCACACAAATAACGTGTTGTCCCTCATGGAACCACATCATTCAGTTGTGCCTCCAACCAGATTATTCTGATCACATGGAGTTTCTGCTTCTCATGATCACATAGCTGGCGTTTGACTTCGACTCTCCCGTGGTTTCATCATTCAGAGCTCTTTTGATGACAAGAGTCACAAAATCTAATTTTATCTGGCCCAAGCAAAAAAAAAAAAAAAAAAAGAGGTCCTGGAGTATCAGCCTTCAGGGATGGTTTCATCCAGGGCTCGAACAATATCATCAGGCATTGTGGGTTTTTTTTGTGTTTCTTTTTTTTTGAGACAGAGTCTCACTCTTTTGCCTGGGCTAAAGTGCCATGGCGTCAGCCTAGCTCACAGCAACCTCAAACTCCTGGGCTCAAGCGATCCTCTTGCCTCAGCCTCCCAAGTAGCTGGGACTACAGGCATGCGCCACCATGCCCAGCTAATTTTTTCTATATATTTTAGTTGTCCGATTAATTTCTTTCTATTTTTAGTAGAGACTGGGTCTCGCTCTTGCTCAGGCTGGTCTCGAACTCCTGAGCTCAAACAATCCGTCCACCTTGGCCTCCCAGAGTACTAGGATTACAGGCGTGAGCCACCACGCACGGCCTGTTTTTGTTTTTACATTTCTCAGCTGTTATTATGATTTTTTTTCCTGTTGTTGGGAATGACATACTGGCCAATGGTTAACAACCTGCTCTCTTAAAGAAAAAAAAAGAAAAAAGCCCTGATTTAGAATGTTTGCTGATTTCTGTGGTGTAAACCCTCTGCAGTGTGACTGCAGACTGCCAGCGCGACGTTGCTGAACGCAGAATCGGGAAGAGATTCATGCGGCTGGCTCCACGGGGCAGCATGCGCCAGCTCCTGCACCCCACTGTGTGCCGGCTCCGTTCTCAGCCAGGTATTCTCCTTGGGCTGGCCAGAGGCTGCCAGCTGCTGTAGGTTTGGTCTTCCCAGCGACCCCAGCAGGATAGCGCGCTTCTCTTCTCTACCAGTTCCCTTATGAACCATCCTCCTCCCACAGAGCAGTGGTTCTCCATACTGGCTTCTAATTGAGCCACCTGGGAAGTTTTAACAGCTCCCCCTGCCCATCGCCACCCAGACCCATTACACTGGTAGTGGGACCAGGCAGGAGGATTCCAGCATGCAGGTGGGAGTGCAGTGGTCGGACCCACTGCCTTGGAGGTTGTCACTTTCCAATGAATGAAGTTCAAGGTCAGCAAATATACTAAGAATCTGTCGACACTCTCTGATTCCTGGCCAGCAGTAGACTCTGTGAGTTAATCAAGGGCACATTTTTCTTCTTGATTCCAGACTTGGCCTTAGAATTTGTCTCTTCAAATGGGTGCCATCACGTTAAGAAGACCAGGGAGGCTCAGTGCAGGCTGCTGTCCACACTGTGTGGGTTAACACAGTGCTTTTACTGGGGACCCCGACTCTGGCCCCTGCAAGGACCCGCAGTGGGTGCTAGTCGGGTTTCATCCGCGTTCTCGTGCCTTTGTGTTCCACTGGAATGTGGCCCTCCTCCCCTGTATTTGTGTCTTTTCTCTCTTGCTGGTCACCCTGCAGCTTTGCAGTCACGCTTGCCTCACGTGCCCCTGTCCTGACTACTCTGCGACCCCCGCTCGTGGCTCCTCCAGTCTCCTCTCCTGGAAATGTCATCTCCCTCATCCTGGGGCAGGCCAGACGTTGCATTTATTGGAAGAGCCGGCCCTTCTCCTGTCACCTTAAAGAAATCTAATTACACTGATCTTTCAATTTCCTAACCTCCCGTGGCAGTTGTTATGAGCAATAATCAAAGTCTGGCATTTGATTTTTGCTGTTATGAGTTATTTTATGATCATGTCTTAGGTGTGCACCGTCTCCTTTGCTAGACTGTGTGACCACACAAGGAGGATGGTCTGTGACTTAAAAATTTGTGAGTGTTTTTTTCCCCCCATATTGACCAAGTGTGGAATAGGTGTTACCAGGCTTTATCCTAGTTGCTCTTGGGAGGGACTGCAGAGTAACAGAAGTTGGTATGGTTGGGAACAGCATTCTCTGAGAAGGGAAAGAAACTCGGGTAAGCAATGGCACATACAACTGAAGGGGAGGAGTAAACCTTTCGCCATTCTCCCTTCTTCCAGAGGTGCCACACACCCCTCTGCTCACGTGCTGTTGGCGAGGACTGTTCCATGTGGTCCTGCCTGGATGCAGAGAGGTCTGGAAAGTGTTATCTCTGGCTGCGCAGCTGCTTTCCAGCAAGACCCCTATCTGTGGAAGGGGAGCACTGAGGTCTGGTGGACAGCTGGCCATCTCTGCTGTCCCTGCTGGGGCACTCGTTTTGACATGCATGGTTTCCATCTTCTAATCTGTTTGTGTAGCTTGTTAGAAAGAGATCTCACGCCCCAGATGCTTACTTTAGGGTTTGTGCCCTCAGGGTCTCGGGAGGAATGCCGGGTAGGCTGTGTGGGTCTGCGATACGAAGGGTGTCCAGGAATGTGGTGGACACGTGTCTGTCAAAAATGCTGAGTCACCTGTCAGTCATTTATTTCTGCAATTATGGAGATCCTTGTGCTACTAGGTTGTGCTTTAGAAATGTACTCAGCTTAGTTAGTGGCTGTTAGAAGTCTGTCCTGGTGTCATTTACGTTGCAGGTAGCAGTGCGATGGAGGGACTGTGTTGTGGCTACCCCTTTCTGAAAGGTGCCGCTGGCTTCCCCTGTAAATACATCACTTACCAATGGTGGCAGAGGGGACATTAGGTAACTTCGGTTGTTTATTGACAAATGAGTCAGACGGATATTCCCTGCGAAACTCACAGGCCCCAGGTGGGGTGCAGTACCAGGACTCAGTGACAGTTTGGATCCCAAAGAGATGAAGGGCAGGGTGTGGACTCAGCTGCAGGATTCCAAGTCTGGAAACAACGGGGAGTGAACAGAAACAAGGCGAGCTGCAGACCCTGGCGGGGAGGGTCCCTCTGACTCTTAAGATCCGTCGATTGTCTTGGCCCTTGGCGCTGGAGCTTCAGAGGTGTGTTCTGATCCTTTTCAAAGCCAACGCAATCAAGCCCCTGTCAGTGTTTCAGACTTTGAATGACTACCCGTTGTCCTCTCTCTCTCGCTTGGGACCAGACCCTGGCAGGGCTTAGATGCCCTGTAGGTGGTCCAGGGATGCCCGCTGGGCCACCCACCACATGTCTGACTCCCCTGTGGTCTCATCAGGACCACTCAGGAGGAGTGAGACCAGCAGTGGCTCCCCCTTTTTTGCCGTCCAGCCTTCTCTGGTCTCCCCTCCCTGGTTAATTGCATCAGCGAGACCTTGTCTGCCTGCTGCTCTGCATCTTTAAAGCCGGGTGTTTCTTGTTCGTGTGTTGTCCTTGACGAGGTAGCGTGCCTTTGGGAAGCTGGCCCTCTGTTGTCTTTGCTGAGCACGAAGGCTTGCTTGATGAGAGCTGCTGGCTGACTCTGCATGGCTGGGAAAGTAGCACGGGCTGGCGGACACAGCGTGGGCTCTGGGGTTGAATCACTTTGGGTCGAAGTCCTGGTTCGGCTTCTCACCGCCTGTGTGCACATGGCATCTTGACATTGGCTGTTTTTTGTCTGCCTGGTGTCCATTTACCCTTTTCTGGTAACCCACCCAGTTTTTCTTTTGGGGAAACCCTCCATCTGGCCCTTAGTCCTTGTGGTTTATGGGGCCCATCCTGCCCCTCCGCCCTGAGGGTATGGCCCAGGGACATGCATGGTTCAGGGATGGGCACATGTCTCAGTCAGATCCAGTCACCGCCCTTACCATGTTTCAGAGCAGGGGGCACACGCCTTTACTTGCTGGACTTGAACTTGCAAGGCTGGGGCGGGGGCACCTCTGTTTCCGCTCAAGGGACTGAGCAGTCCTGGCTGAGTCGACACAGAGCAAGTGGAGCTGAGAGATGGACTGAATCCAGCTCGGGCTGGGCCAGTTCTGCCTCTGGACCGTTCCACCACGTGGAGCTTTTGCTGGTCCTTCTGCCCACTCTGAGTGTCGCCTTCTTTCCAGCTGTGCATCCTTGCCTCCAGCTGCAAGGCTTCCTGACCTGCCAGCCGCCCTCTCTCACGTGCTCGCCTGTTTCCCATGCCCTCTCTCTTTGTGACTCTGCTCCCGTGTGTGTTCTACGGGTTGACTCTCAAGCAGCCTTCGCCTTTTAAAATGCACAGACAGGAGATGCCATCGCTGCTCCCCTTCTTGCTTGAAATAACTGCCTGCTGGGCATTATTTTCACCTGTAATCCTGTTTGGAGGATTAATTGAGAGAATTAGTTGTAAAGTTCCCAGCATGGTGGCTCGTGTGAAGTTAATCTTCATGAGCAGTTGTCCCTACCTCCTCCCTCACCCTTTACAGACTCCAAGACCCCCAGATTGTTTGAGAAATTAGGTCATTTGCAAAGCACAAAGTCGGGGTGCTGTTTCATTCATGCAGCCAACGTTAATTGAGTACTCAGAGTACCGGGTACCATTCTGGGAATAATTTGGTGAACACGACAGGCACAACCCCTGAGTTGACAGTCCAGTAGGAGAGATGGACACTCAACACGTAAACATGCTGTGACATAGCTCAACCTTTTCCCACAAGGCCTCGTGACCACCTAGAGAAATCCTTGGTTGGCAGTGATGACGAGAGCTCTGGTTCATTGGGTACCTGTCATGTGCCAGACCCCTGCCAGGTTTTCCACCAGCAGCATTTCTGTTCCTTCTAGCAGCTCTGTGTGGATGTACTTTTGTCCTCATTTACAGATTGGAGGAAACCAGGACTCTGAGAGGTAGATGTGCTCAAGGTCACTGTATTAGTGAGGGTTCTCCAGGGATATGGACCAATGGCATGTGTGTATGTGTGTGTGTGTGTGTGTGTGTGTATAGATAGACACTGAGGTTGATTCTCACTTGAAGGAACTGGCCCGTGCGATGGTGGAATTTGTCAACTCCAGAATCTGCGGGGTTGGCCTCTAGGCTGGAGACCCAGGGAAGAGCTGATGTTGCAGCTCAAATCTGAAGGCTGTCTCAGGGCAGAATCCCTCTTCCTCATGGGATCTCCCCCCACCACCCCAACCACCCTAAGGCCTTCAGCTGATTGGATGGGCCCACCCACATCATGGAGGATCAGCTGCTTTCCCCAAAAGTTTATTGATTTAATTGTTAATCTTCCCTTCCTAAGTTCATTCTCCGAGACGTGTCCCAGACATGCCTCTGGGGCTCCGTGGGGCTCAGTGCTTGTGTGTGACAGTCTGACCCAGACATGCCTGCCTGTGTGGGCAGCCTCTGCCCGACCTACCACTACTGAGAAAAGTCCACCCCATTTGCCTCTTTTCCCTGGATGACCGACACCTCATCATGTGCCATCCGTCACATGGGGAGCCAGGTCAGGGTGGGAGGGGCTCAGACTTGGAGAAACAGAGCTGTTGACTCACCACTTCTCAGTAGCTGTGGTGTGTGTGGAAATGGCACGCCCGTGGCAGTTCCTCCTCTGTCCGTGGAGGCGCCTCCTTCCACAGTGAAAGAGAAGCCGTTGCTTGGAGAAGGAGCACGGGGAGGGTGTGAGCAGAGCCTGAGGGCAAGGCGGGCACCGGGGTTCTGGTCGGGGCATCTGGGTTGAATCTCCACTGTGTCATTCGCTGTGCGTTCTTGGAATATGGAATAAGTTGTTTCCTCTGAGCTTCAGTATTTTCATTTGAAGAGTAAAGATAATAATACTAACTTAATAGAATTATTTGACGTTTAAAAGTGATGACGCGTGAAGTATCGGGCAACTGTTGATGTTCTTTTGGGTGAGAGATGCATTTTGGACAGTGTCCAGGCTGTGGAAGGTCAACGCACATTAGCAGGCACCTGTAAATTAGTTTCTGAAAGTAGGCGAATAATTATGGTGGTAATTCTAGAGTAAACCTTTTTGAAAGCTTTGCAATCCATTATCCTGAGAAGGCAAGATATGTGTGATTAGCTGGTTTCCTGACCTTTAAACAAAAACCTGAATAGGTATCCCCAGTACCTGGCTCTTTGGCCACCCCAATTGCAAGGAAGGCTGGGAAATGAGGTTGCTTAATTGGCAGGTAGGGAAGGAGGTTACAGTGGATATTGGGTAGGCAGCAGCCAGCAGTCCCTGCTTGTGGTGGCTTTGAGGAGGGTGAGGCTGATGGAAGTTATGGGGGGAGGAGGGTAAGGGGTGCTAAAGTCCTCCCAAGCCACCTGTTTGTGCCATCACTGCGGGGGAAAGCTTCATCAAAGATACAGGGCCGTGGTTGCAAGGGGATCCAGTCCCTGGTTCTAGAAGTGGCCCGTGTCTCTCTGGCAACCTCCATAAAGGGTGATGTTTTATTTGCTCAACCTGATTTTATCCCTGGCAGGATGTTTCTATTCCCACGTGGTTGCAAAAGCAATTGCCTGGAAATACCAAGTATTGATTCATGATTTTTGTTCATTTCCTTTTTATTGTTTGGTGGGAAACAAAGGCCCAGAAACAAAACAGGAGCAATGGGAGTGTCTCAGCACCCTCCTCAGAGGCTGGGGCCAGACATATATTTATCATTGTCATTCTTATTTTTAAGGGCTGTCTTGGCATTGTGGCTGTCATAGTGTAGTTTGTCAATCAGCATCTCGGTTGGTTTTCAACTCCTTCCTGGAGGCTGACAGGTGGCTTGTTTTGTTAAATGCCACTTTGATTTTTGAAAACTGCTCTGTTCAAAGTTTCTAATTATAGCTTTCATAAGGCAGCTGGACATTTTGCTTTGCTTGAGTGGGTAATGACGCCGCGTACCTTGGCTGAGAGTGACTTGCCTGCTTTTTCTTGGGCTAAATGGAAAAATATAGGCGCCCTTTAAAGAGAGAAAGCCCATGTCCTGGTCTGGGGTTGTTTCTTAGGGGTACAGTTTTACTTGGATTCTTCGCACCTCAGTAGAAATAAAGTCCCTCTTCATCCCTCCCTGTGGCTAGCAGGCCTTCTGTTCACTCTGTCTGGAATCTTCCCACTGCCTGGTACACACCCTGTTCACTAGTCAGATACCACTGCTCCAGGAAGTCCTCTGTGATTTCCCTGCTATCACAGTATTGCTGCCTATCTTATATTTTAACATTTTAATTTCTTTCTTTAGTGACATGTTCTAGAAACATTAGCTAGGATGTAAGCTCGTGAGAGTAGGGATTGACTTGGTTTTGATACTGTTGTGCAGCCAGTTTCTGAAACAGTGCCTGGCATCTGGTGGGTGATCCATAAGGTATCTAGTGAATGAATGAGTGAAAGCATGAATGAGTTTACTGAGCATCTTAGGATAATAGCTAACATGGGTTGAGCACCATATGCTCGGCCCTGTGCTAACTGCTTAAAAGGAACCTTCCTGTGAGGTGTAGTTCCTGTTGATACAATGATCCCCATTTTACAGGTGGGAAAACTGATGCTTAGAAAGGTCACAAGCGAGTGTGTCTAGTGGGGCCAGACTGTCTGGGCTAAATCTGTGCCCAGCGCTCTCTGTAAGTGTTAGATCGTTTTCATCACTGTCACGCACTTTGCTCTGGTGCACAACCGGGCAGTGGCCGGGCCTGGATCTTCAATGTCCTGGCACAGGTGGATAATGCACAGTATCCCCCCTGCAGCGCACAGCCGGGGGACTGGGTGCAGTAACCTGGCTCTGGAGAGGAGCGCCTGGCCTTTCTGGAATTTCTGCCAGGCAGCCAGGCCGGTGGGCAGAGCAGGCAGCCATGTGGACGTGCAGCCACGCGATGCTCTCCGGGTGCGCTCGACCGGAGCTACTGGGGGGTGTCCTAGGTATGTGCTGTGCCCAGAGTCTCTCACTTTGCCAGGGTCTTCATCACCCTTTCGTTTCTGAGTCTTTCCTCATAATTTACCATTTGGGGGAACCAGTTCCTCCCCCTGACACCCCTCCAACGCCCCCCCCAAAAACTCCTTCCCACAGGTGGAGCCAATTAGGCCGAGTGCAGCTCTACCTTTAATTACTGTTGCCTTCGCTTGCATCTGGTTTGCCTCAT